>JAWRVF010001541.1:0-60421 GCA_036785485.1 Physcomitrellopsis africana | reverse complement strand
GCCTTATTCACCCCATGCTCTTCTTTCTTACCCCTCACAAGGTCCATTCTACCTCAAAAGTCAACAAGAAAGGTAAAACAACCTTTATCTTTCTTCTAATTACAAAAGAGTCTATTTTAGGATATAAATAAGGTAGGAACAAAACAAATAGCTATCTTAATTCACTAACTAAGTGACTATAATAAATCCTCTCTTTATAATATCTTCTAAAATAATCTTTAGCACTCATACATATATTAACAATAGATACAAGATATATAATATTTTTATATACTGCACGTAAATGCAGTACGACACCGCTGCAAATTTTAATCCATATGATATTCACATATAATGCTCTAACACAATTGAAAATATTAAATAAAAAAAAATTGCAATAACTATATATGCTAGTATCCTATATATAATCTACTCTATGTACATCTCCTACAATACTTGACCTCTCATTGTGGCGCCAATTCTTCCAAAAATTGTCCAGCCTCCCCTTGTGCTTAATTTTCCTTTTGAAACTTGGACCTTGTTTTCCTAGGCTGCAAGAATCAATATTCCATTATCAAATGTAGTAAGTGCCTATTTCTCTTTATTAACATATACAAAAATCTGAAAACTAATTATAACTTGGTATATATACCTTTGGTGGGTTTGATAAAATATCATTTTTTGAGTTTGCTTTTTCTCGAGTTGCACATTTTTGTCATAAAAAAATAAAAATAAAAAACACCCAGAAAGAACATGAGACAAGTTGCACAATATACTATACAAAAATTTGGGCTACTACAAGCCTTTGAAAAAACTATGAAGTACAAATTAATAATTACCAATCAGATGTAAACATTACAAAAGCCTTATCAAATTTTTAGTCTCATCCACCATAGCGTCATCCTCCGATGTAAAAACGGCCACAAGTTTAAGGTCCTAATTACGCACAACTATCAATATCAAATATACACCATAAACACATAGAATTTGTAATACTTTTTCATCAACAAAATAACATAAAATAACATAATATAACATAAGATAACATAAATTAACATAATATATAACATAAAATAACATAAAATAACATAATATAATATAAGACAACATAAATTAATATAATATATAACATAAAATATTATAATATAATATAATTTAATGTAATACAATGTAATATAATATAATATAATATAATATGACATAAAATAATATAAAATAATATAAATAAATATCAAATAACATAACATGTAAGTTAAAAAGATACATGCTTACCTCATACTTACAAATCAAATACTCTGGCCAGATAAAAAAATGCCCACAACATCCTTCATATTAGTGACTGGTTCTAAGTCATGCTCTAGAAGAAATGGCAACACCTCAAAATCACGAATTACACTCTTGACCTCCACACCAATATTGCCAATACTCACAGACTTGCAATGCATTTTCTCTCTCGCGACTTGGTGCACTTGCCCCCTTACAACTACAAGATAAGGATTCTTATTGGTAGGAGACTCTAATAGATTCACTCTATTGCCAATGGTGAAAGAATTCATAGGAAGTGATAGAGGCACCTCATTAACCGACAAGTTCTTTTGAGGTTGGGGCACCTCATGTGCCACTTGCATCTGAGGCAGTGCAGACACCTCATGAGTCTTTGATGCCTCAAGTAGCAATGGCACCTCTAGCATCTGAGGCACCTCAGGCATTGGAGGCACCTTAGGTGCCAACATCACCTGAGATGGCACAGGCACGTCACATTGCAAAGGCATGATAGATGGTGTGGACATCTCACATTGCAAAGGCATGATAGGTGGTGTGGACACCTCACAATTTGAAGACAAGTTTGATGGCTGTAGAATGGGTAGGAATTTTATGATTTATGATATATAATTGGTAGGATTAAAATGTTGATAAATGGCCAATTTAGAAGGCAAAATGGATGAGGAAGTTAAAAAAAGTAATTATCATCAATTGTATAGCAGTTAACATAGATGTAGTAAGTATAAATTGATTTGGTGCGGAAGAGTCGGGGCCAGATTGTGATAGTTCTGAGCCGGGATAAGCTTGGTGCTACCTCTCTCTTTTATTTTTTTTTTGTTAGATTGTAGTAGAAAATCCAGATTACATTTCGATTGATTATACCATATCAATGGTGAAATACAATAATAAAACATAAAATTTTATATATGTGGATGAGTAAGAAATTATAATTATTTGATGCGTGAGTTTGTTGTGGCGAATTGGCGATCGAAGATCGGATATGTCAATGTAATTTGATTGTGAATGAGAATATTATACCATATTGATTGTGAAAGTTGAGCGGTGAAGGAGAATATTGGAAAAATGATTTGTTTCAAAAGACGTTCTCAGTGAGGAATTATTTTCAGTGATTATAAAGTAAAGCAGGTGTATGCAGCCTATGGAGATGGTACAACATTGCCAGTTGTTGTTATGAGCTTGAAAAAAGACAGCAGATTACAGTAGGAGAATTTGTGGAGGATTGTATTACAAAGTTTATCTTTGGTTGTGGAATAGCAGAACCAATAGAATGGACAGCATTGTTTTAAAAGCGTGTACGTGTGTATTGGATTCTAATATTCAAAAGGTGGTTAGTTGTGTGATCCTAACAGTTTAGCTCAATGCGGATATTCTCTCCCTATGTTCGAATCTCTCCTTTATAGGTTTACTCTAGGTAGTATTGATAGAATAAGTGAAACAAAAAACAACATTTTGGCATCGTTGCTAGGGATTGACAATAGTATTGAGTGTTAGGAATTAACTGCCGAATGTGTAGTTAAATAAGTGATGGAAAGCAATGTCAATAATACATGATGAAAGATTATGGTTAATAAGAATGAAAACATTGCTTTGAGAAAAATACGTCAATCAAAAGGAAGACAAGAAAGAGTGCAAGTAAGAAATTTGTTGTGGAACAAGCAAGAACGGAAGCTAAAAAAAAAGCATCGACAAAGTTGGATTAAACCATGGTTATATGCCTATCGGCACATCTGAGCACATCCAGAACATGAAAGATCTTTAATATTTCAGACATATATACCATTAAAGAAATTGCCAAAAGCACTTGCGGATAATTTGGCGATTAGCCCAGTGTATCTTTTGAGCCCATTAACGGAAAGAGAATGGAATACAAAAGAATTAGGTACTCCATTGGGTACTTTTCCAATAGTGGATACAGCCAATTCTAGCAAGACTAGTTCTTTAGAAGGACATGTATTACTTGCCAATAAAGGCCAATTCAGTATATTTCAAAAACCATCATTTTCACCTCAACTTCAACCAATAAAATTATTTGCAGATAATAATACCAAATTATGGAGGCCTAGAAGTCCGAAAAAGACAATTAGGGGAAGTAGCATTTATTTTAACAAGGAAGTGAGTAGAATATTGTTACCTTCAATGGTGGCGGGGGATCCAAAAGTATCAATTGCAATACAAATGGGTGCGGTGGATGATTGCACAACTAGCATAGCTCCATTACCTACTTTTAGGGATCTGCCAAGAGTCGACTTGGATCAACACTTGTCTCAATTCTTGACTGCATATGTAGCTAATAATGGTAGAACTGAAGATGGCTGCCAACGACCTTGAAAGATATGGCATTTGAATGGTATAATTGCCAACCTGTAGGACAATTTTCTAATTGGAAGGCATTGAAAAATATATTTTTGACTCATTTTTGACCAATAGGATTCGAAGAACGTCTTAGGGAAAAATTAATGAATAGAAAAATGGTACCAGGAGAAGCGGTGCAATTATAATATGGCCGAGTAGCAGATATCCTTTGTAAATGGCCAAATAATCAAATACTAGATTTGTTTGTTATGTCTATATTGGTTAACGGACTATATTCACTAGGATTGAAGATGTTTGTAAAGGAGGTCCAACCTGCGACTGTGGCTGCCTCACTTGATTGAACTAAAGTATGGGAAGAATGTCATTATGATCAATTCTTAAGCGCAAGAGCAACGATGATTCCATCTCAAGGAGGATATCAGATGCCAAACTGGAATAAAACAATAGGTAATTATCAAAGAACAATTGATTACAATGCAAATCTTAGTGCTAATCCAAAGGGGATAGTGAATGTTGTTCCATTGCACACTATACCACCAACTACTATAGTTCCATACTCTCCATATCAAAAACCAATATCTGTAAAAGAGTTATCTAATGAACTAGTATCAAAGGATCCAAATAAGACTTTGTTGTTAATTTTGACAAAGAAGATGGACGAATTGGTGATTAATCTAGTAAAAGATAAAGAAAAGAGCCATAAATATTCATTCCAATATTAGGTGCAATAATTGTAAGGAATAAAGCCATTTGGTAACGGAATGTTTTTCACCACTCCAAATGATTATGCAATGCATATTTTATGGAAGTAAGCATATAACCACCAATTGTTAGAATTTAAAAAAATAACAATAGTTTGGAAATCAGACCATGATTCAACCAACTTTGTGGGATGTTAATCAAGTTCAGATAGGAAATAGGTTTGATTGGAACAGAAATTGTTCGACTAAATAAAATAGAAATTTCTATAATTTTCAAAATTATGAATATAACCAAGAAGGTGACTCCAATTCTCAAGATTTTGTGCAAAATCAGCATAATCAGCAAGGACACCTCCAATATCCATCTATTTAGAATCCAATTCAGATCCTACAATATCAATTGGTCGGCCAAAATCGTTTATCCATCCAACTTGGAGGAAGTCCAGCCAGTATATACCAATCGAGACGTTCCATATTCCTGATGGAGGAAGAAGAAGACCACTTTGATGCTATTGTTGTATGCAAATAGGACATTATAGTAGTGAATGTCCCAATCTTAGAGCCAGTGATGATTATGCTCTAGTATGTAGAAATTGTAAGCAATCTAGACACACTTACCAGCAGTGCAATGCTTTGTTCAATGTTAATAACCAAGATCAGTGTATCCAGCTGCAAAGTAAGATAGAGGATAATATTCGAGTTCCGCAAGATTCTCCAATATATCGGGTGGAATGCGTCCATGCAGTACTTACTCGGTTCCAATAAAAAAGGAAAGATCCAATTGAAAAATTGGGAGCGCTAGTTGCAACAGACCAATTTAAATCAGTGGATGGTACTCCAAATCCAATAAAAATTCTAAATCCTAAATCCTAAATCCTAAATCCTAAACCCTAAACTTCATAAGAAAATTATTTCAAAAAGTCAAATTGAAACCCATGAAAAAAAAGAGGGCCTTGGAAATCATTGCCAATATGAAACCATATGATATTATGAAAGATTTGGATGAAATTAAATCTTCTATTATAATGAAGTAATTGTTAGCACTTGCGCCAGAATGTCATTCTACGTTGAATTTCTCATTAATGTGACGTAGAGTTTGTAATAAAAAAATTCATGAGGTTAGTTTGAATCTCGATCTGGGAACACCAACTATCGATGTATTAATTGATGGTATTTTCAATCTTGGAGTTCAAGTGGATGGTGGCTCTAGTGTGAACTTAATGAATGCCGATACAATAGAGGAGTTGGATTTAAAACTATTATTATCTATGATATTAGTATTGAGAATGGCAGATCATAGTAGGATGAAATCAATGGATATCATACACAATATCAATATCGTAATCGCAAAAATTACGTATAAAATTGATTACATTATTTTTTGATTAGAGAGTTCTACTTTATCATATCCAATCTTATTAGCTCGGTCGTAGCTATATCAAGCCAAACCTAAGAATGATTAAGGCCGCGGAACATTAATTATTAGGGAGAGTGGTGATAAGATCATTTTACAAATATACCTAGTTCAATATCATGGAGAATCTCAAATTATGGGCATAGAAGCAACATCTGATGATGAGGGCGAATTTGAGGCAGAATATGACAAAGTTAATAATGTGATGCAAATTGATAAGGATCCAATTTACATACAGAAGCAAGGCATGTTATATCAGTATAGAAGACCAAGGGAATGTTTTTTGTATCAGGAGGATATAGGAAATTCTGATAATGTCATCGCGGATTGGATAAATAATGGCACGATAAATGAAATCAATACATTAGAACTAAAATTGAATAAGTCCAATTTGCTTGATTATATGAAGGATTCAGAGCAAGAAGGACAAATCAAACTGGGAACTAATGAGGAACCTGTGTGCCAATCCATTAACTTAAGTTCCAATGAAATACCTCAAATTATCAAAATATACACCGATATTATGGGTATAGAACTGAAAAATTGAAAAGAATTCTTTTTATATCATAAATTTGCTTTTTCTTGATCGTATGTGTATTTAAAAGGTATTCCTATTGAAGTTTGCGAGCATCAAATTACCTTAGAAGAAGATGCTATACCAGTTCGTCAAAGACAACACCGCCTTAATCCAAAATATTCTTTCATAGTCAAGGAGGAAATAGATAAACTTTTAGGCATGGACTTCATATATCCAATTCCATAAAGTAAATGGGTTTCACTGATTATAATGGTACTGAAGAACAATGAGAAAATTTGAATCTATCAAGATTTTTGTAAACTAAATGCGGCTACCAAGAAGGATTATTTTTCTTTACCTTTTATAAATAATATAGTAGACGCAGTAGCTCGGCATCAACGTTATATCTTTTTTGGATGGATTTTCGGGTTATAATCAAATAAAAATTGCAAAAGAGGACCAGTTGAAGACCATTTTTATTACAAATTAGGGCACATTTGCTTATAAAGTGATGCCATTTGGATTGTGTAATGCCCCGGTTACATTTCAAAGGATAATGATGCAAGTATTTCAGAATTATTCACAATTATCGATGGAGATATTTTTAGATGATTTTTACACGTTTAATATGATAGCAAATCATTTGGAATGTCTTGATAACTATTTGGACCAATGTGATAAATATGGGATATCTTTGAATTCTGAGAAGTGTTAATTTGTCGTACCATCGGGAAAGCTTTTGAGACACATGGTTTCTTTGGTTGGTATCGCTACTAACCCCGATAAAGTTACTTGTATATTGGCTTTATCAAAGCCAGAAATAGTGTCTAGTGTTCTTGGTTTCCTAGGCCATATCAGCTATTATAGGCGATTCATTCATTTATTTGTAGTAATATGTCAACCGTTAACGAATCTCTTAAAGAGACCACCATCAGATAGATCTAGTCTAATTCGGACTGAGAAATGTACAATTGCGTTCGAGGAGTTAAAACAAAAATTAGTGTCAACACTAGTACTTGTTGCATCTTGTTGGACAAAACTATTTCATATTTATGTTGATGCCTCGAATATTGCTATTGGATCTGTATTAAGCCAAAAAGATGAAAAGAATTTATATCAACCCATCTATTATACTAGTCGACAATTTGTTGTTGTGGAACAAAATTACACTACAATTGAATGTGAAGCCTTGAGCATAATCTATTTTGTCCAAAAATTTTGGCATTATTTGCTTAGTTATCCATTTGTGTTTCATGTTGATCATAATTCTCTTACGTATATGATTAATAAACTTCAATTGAATGGCCGCATTGCTCGATGGTGGTTACTCCTTCAAAAATTTAATTTTACTTTTAATGTTCGACTAGGAAAGAAACATGCCAATGTAGATTATTTATCTCGATTGTCCAATATATTTGGTAATGAACCTATCAATGATGCACTTTCCAATGTGGAATTATTTGCCATTGATGTGATTATCCCAGAATATAGTGAATTGATCCAATATCTGATATTTCAGACATTTCCACCTACATATAGTGAGAAACTTAAGAAACACTTGATTTTGAAAAGTGCGCCATATACAATGATTAGAGACGCCTTGTATAAGTAAGGGAGAGATGGAATTCTATGCGGTTGTATTTTTCAAAGTGAAATACGTATTTTATTGGAAGGATACCATTTGGATAGTTATGGAGGGCATTTTACCGATGACAGTACTGCTTATAAAGCTTTAATGGCTAGATATTGGTGGCCAACAATGTTCTCAGATGCACACCAATATATCCGACGTTGTCGGATAGAGAGAATTTGCCTTGGGAAAACGCCGGGTTCCTAGCTGCTAATAGCACTAGCAGGGAACATGAGAGGAAGCCATACAAGTATGTTCTATACTTGCATAATATTTGTTCAAGCTTTCAAATTATACTTGTATTATACTTGTACAAGACTTGTACAAATATAAAGTATAAACATTTAAATAATACTTGTATAAATACTTATATAATACTTGTATAAATACTTATATAAAATAATATAAAATCCTTGGTATAATACTTATATAAATACTTATATAAAAATTATATATAATACTTATAAAATACTTGTATAAATACTTGATATAAATATAAGTATATATACTTGTATAAAAAGTATAAGCAAAGTGTACATGTATTCAAGTATATCTCAAAATACAACCGCATATGAGGAATACAAGTTATACAACAAGCTGAAATTAAATAAATCACTAAAAATTCATCTAAAGATTGAATCAAGTGTGCTTATAGCCAATAGAAAGCCAATAATCTATTGTAAGACATATCAAAATTTCACAAATAGATGACTTACCGTTTAAAAGTTATGGCTAAAAGAAGTAGGCACTAAAATTTCCAAGCAAATGCAAAGGCAGCAAAGCTCTTCTTCACTTCAGCCTTTGTTGTGATCACTTCCCTTCTCCAAATTGGACATGCAATAGCTTTTTAGAAAGCTCACTCCATCATCTAACTTTTTCTAAAATTTCGCATGCATGCCTCTCAAACTCCAGATTTTGTAGCTAGTTGATTCTACTCTTCAAACCCTAGCAACAATTTGCCCTCTTTGACACTTCACGGCTCATAAAACTTTCATCAAAGCTCCAAATGTATTAATTTTTGTTCTCATAGAAAGATTACACAAGCTACTATAACCATCTAAAATATCAAAAAGATTGAAAGAGACTGTCCGACTTGGGTGGTTGAACAAAGTCTCTGTCCCTCTTCATCGAGTGGCAGCAAACCCTTTCCCACTTTCAAGCTCACAACTTTTGCTCTCCAACTCCAAATGCTACAAGAAATGTCTTGATAGAAAGCTAGCACAATTTTCCACACTCTTTATAAATTTCACTAAGAAAGAGTTGAAATCAAACTTGCAGTAGCAGCTCGAAGTTTCTGCCCCTCTTCATCGGGTGGCAGTAAACCCTACTCTACTAAAACAAGCATAATGTTTTGCTCACAATTCCAAAATAAGCAAGTGAGTAGGTTCTAGAATCTTCACAACTCAAAGAACACACCTACTAATTTTCATTACAAACGCTTCTATCTCCTTGGAGCTATCTCTGTCCAAAGTTCACCATTCAAAATTGCCTCTAACCCTTGGTCTAGTAAGAAGAGTATATCTCCCTTTCTTTCCATATTAGACTATGAGACGCCCACATGGGCAGCCAAATCCTATTGGATAGGCCTTATTCACCCCATGCTCTTCTTTCTTATCCCTCACAAGGTCCATTCTACCTCAAAAGTCAACAAGAAAGGTAAAACAACCTTTATCTTTCTTCTAATTACAAAAGAGTCTATTCTAGGATATAAATAAGATAGGAACAAAAAAAATAGCCATCTTAATTCACTAACTAAGTGGTTAATTGTGTGATCCTAACAATTTAATTCAATGTGCATAGTCTCTCCCTATGTTTGAATCTCCCTTTTACAGATTTATTCTAGGCAGTATTGGTAGAGTAAATGAAACGAAAACTAACAATGGCAATACCTGCTCATGACACCCAATTGGTGTCACATCATCGACATATATTGGTGCAATGTCATTGCTCTCCTCATACTCCAAAACCAATGCTTGTGCCTTTCTAATCACATCTATCCTTCTTGAAGCAAAATTCACTACTTCACTCCTAACACCCGCTAACGAACTGCTGTTAGGGACATAATCTTAGAACCTTCTAGAAATTAGAATATTCTAGAAGTAAGTCCCTGAAACCTTCTAGAAGTTTCCATTAGCAGTTAATGGAAGTTTCTTGAGAAACTTCCTAGTTAGTGGAAGTTGCTTGAGAAGCTTCCTAGCTAATAGAAGTTGCTTGAGAAGCTTCCTAATTCATGGAAGCTGCTTGAGAAGCTTCCTAGTTAGTAGAAGTTGCTTGAGAAGCTTCCTAGCTAGTAGAAGTTATTTGAGAAGCTTCCTAATTCATGGAAGCTGCTTGAGAAGCTTCCTAAATTGTTGGAAGTCGCTCAAGAAGTTTCTTATTTAGAAGTATATATAGGAGTCGAGGCTGAAGAGTTCTTCAGTCTCGACAACACATCTCTTGGAGCTCTAGCTCACCTCTCTGGTGTTGCTCTTGTACTCATCTGATCAATCTAGTTCTTGCCAGTTCTCTTTGAAATTCTTGTTTAGATTTCCTCTTCGTATTTTGTGTCCGTGACAACTGTTGCCAAAACATGCTGAGTGGAGATCTTTCATCATCACTTGCATCGCCTCTAATGTATGTAGTTGCGACTCTTAGGCTTGTTCCAACCTATCTAATCGCTTATCTCTTTTGTCAGCCTCTTCATACTCAAGTTTCCTCTTTTATGATAATCGAGCTTGTCGCTCTTGTATCTTTATGGCTGCTACCTCCTCGCTAATCTCAAACTCAGTTGGCTCTCGTCTCAAGCGGATGCTCTAAAATCAATATCAATTGCAAAAGGCTTGTTATAAAGAATTTTTTTTTTATAGCCAACAACAAATGCAAGAAACACATTATTAAAGCTACAGAATTGGCTACAACAAATGCAATGTTAGAAGCATCAAACCTCCTACGAAGCTTGTGAGGAAAAAATAATTTTATAACCTATAAAATAGTACAAGCAGACTGGCCATAATATCAACAAGATAAATACAATTGCACAGCATCTAAAGAAAATCAAATCCTAAGTAGTTTCAACTTCCAATCAGAGTTGACAATTTAAATTAATTTTTTATCACAAATACAAGCAAATTGTATATAGCAGCATAGTAATTCAGTAATTAGAACAACGTCAATATTAGTTAAATACAAGTGAAATGATAAATTTCACGGGCAGTGGATATAACACTTATAACAAGACATGCTAGTTTTAATGCACTGTTTTAATATAAGTATGAAATTTTAATAGTTTTGTTTAACATGACTGCTAAGATCATGTTAAAAATTATTAAAATTTCATATTTTTGTTAAAATAGTGTATTAAAATATAACAACTTAATAGATATTCATAAACTTTAATGGTTCTAGGATAACAGGGATAAAAATGTTTTAAAAAACAACCCAACTAGATACAACATCAACAAGCAAAATGATGCAATGTGTACAGCAACAAAAAAAAGTCACATACTGCACAGCTTGTGCGAATAAAACAACTTAGAAGAATCGAAAAATAAATTAAGAAAAATTCAAATTAAAAAAAATAGAAAAGACAATCGGTCCAAGTCTCAAGAAGACTTGAAAATTGTAGGAGCATGCCTTCACATATTAAAAAAATTAATCATTGTCAATTTGACTGAAATAAAAAAAAAAGAATCTAATCCTCAAAAAATATCCAATCCTCACAAGAAAACATGAATCAAGAGTTGAATTGCTACCTTGCCTAAAAATTCACACAAAACTAATGAAACCATAAATCATGCATGACCATCATCATATCAACCATCACTGTTACTACGATCGTTCTCCTCAAACTATGGTTGCAGCAATGATTCCAACCTCAGACCACCACTATTGGAATTGAAATTAGAAGGAGATTGGTGCGAATGAACTCAAAGCTTGTGAAAAAAAAATCACACAAAAAATCCTATACCACAGGTCCTCAGAAACCGAAAGAGCTTGCCGTACATTTCAAAAATCTCCAAAAATCAAATGTAATTTGCTAAGAGCTAGGGTGGGTCAAAAAAACTAACCAACACCGATAGAACAGATGTGTGTTGTTTCTAAGATGAGCCCCTTCTAGACGGCCTCCCAAGCGTGATACTTGCCATGAGATCTGATTTTTCCAAAACGATGGGATCTTCTTACAATTCTTGCAGCTTCTTCCAAACGTGTTTGTCAATATCAGGTGGCCTTGGCGAGCCAGGGCAAATCTTTTTGTTGAGTTGGTACTTATTCCTAAACATAGCTGCTGACATCTTATTGTTCAATCATGTCCTCAACAATTCATCGCAAGCTCCATAGAAATCATACTTAAGATAAATTTGTTGGAATAAAATCTTCTTTGCAACAAGTGTCTGTCCATGCCACCCAGGTGAGTATGTAGGATCGAGTTGTCTTGTGAAGGCATGGAGATCCTTTGTTAGATGCAATTCCATCATCCCTAAGGATATGCCATTGTCGAGTTGTGATTTGGCTACTACGTAAAAAAATTATATATGTATATTTAATGTACAATTTACTACTTAGCTAAATGAAAGTCATATCAGTGGATTTTTATTGGTTATAGGATGTGATTAGGTTGCTAGTTTAGAAAGGATCTATTAAAAGAATTATTATTAAAATTTATACAACCTTATTTTCTTTTAGTAGTGACTTTTGAAATTAATTTTATATTGATAGTAACTTGTATATATCTTAAGTCACCTATGTTAGACATTGGTGATCCTTAAGATCTTATTTACTTCTTTTATTTGGTGCTTAAAGCACCAAGTATGTAAATCTTATAAGAAGAAGGGTTAGAAAAGGGTTTTTAGTGTAAAAATGATAGTTTGGCCATCCATGTGGATGAATAGAGGTGGATGATAGAAATCTCTATTCTAATTGCTCAAAAATCATGCCCAATGGGCTTCAAGGAGGCTGCCCGAGGGTTTATTAGGAGTTAGGGTTTTTTTTTCGAGAGGAGTTGAACATTAGAGGCTAGGATCATAAGGTTTAGGTTTTTGGATCTCATTTAGGTGTAAATTTTGTGTGATTTGCACTTTTTATGAAGAAATTATAGGTGCCCAAAGTTAAGGTGTTGATTTTAGACCTATTGTCACTCTTTTGAGTATAACTCGCGCATACAAAAAGCAATTGAGGATCGGCGATTGGGATTAGAGAGAGCACTTTCACAGCTATATTTTTTATATACGGTTGATAAAATCTAAGCTAGGATGAAGGAGATATTGGGAGTTGAAGTCAATGCTTATAGACTTAAGGGCAGTAAGTTACCTACTTACATAGCAGTTACATTTTAAGCTATATCTTAGGAAATTTGATAGATTTTTATTTCAAAATTTTTAGGAGTGTATATTTTTTTGTCACAAGATTATGTGCAAAAATTTTGTGGCATTAGGATTTTGAGTTTTTGAAATATAAGGAAAATAGTGCTCAAGTGTCTCTGAGCTAGAGTTTTAAGCACCTGCTAGGGATTTTGAGATATCAGATGATTGGAAATGAATTTTTGGTTGATTTTTTCTTGTGGTAAAACTTAAGAGAATCATCTACACTTTGAACTAAACTTTATAGAAACAAAATAGTTGGATCAAGAATTATTGGACTCTTAAGTTCAACAAGAAATAAGTCCTTGTGGGTGAATAAAGTTTTGAAGGATTTTTGTGGAAATTTGAACCTTTTTTGTACAAACTTACTTGAATACAAGAAGGTTTATATATATAACTTTTTTTTGTGAGATTGTTGTATTATTTGTATTTTTTATTGAGGATAAACCACATGTTACATTTTGCCATCAAATTTCAAATATACTCTCCATAGTCAAGTATCCAATGTATTCTCAGATAGAAGGCTATGTCATACAACAACGTCTCTTATGATTTTTCAAGTACTGTCATCCAAAAATCTAAAGAGGCAAGGTGTAGGCACTTGGTACAGATTTTGTACCAAGTATTACAATTAGGACTTAGGATTTAGCACATATATTTTGTAAAGTGATGTTAGTTTTAACACATTTGCGTTTAAAATTGTGTTAAAACTTGTATTAAAAACTATTTTTTTATAATGCTATTATGTTATTCTTAACATAACATCCATTTAAAAGTAATTATCTATAATAGTGTCACATCAAATTTAATATAAATATCTGTTAGAAGTTGTTTCATGTTTAATCTTAATTTCTGAACTTTGAGAATTTTTATACTTTTATTATTTACAACTGCTACTGTTTTTAAACTGATCCCACCTCAATTCCCCCATGAAATTTCAACACATGTGAATGAATTGAGCTCCTTGACATGGCCTATCTGGGAAGGAAGCTTTGATGGACTAGTAGAGAGGAGCTTATTTTCTAGAGAGAATTGGAGGTTGCAAGTTGTAATAAAGTCCCCATTGCAGGTTGGAGTTGCTCGTGCAAATGCTGCCACGGTGGTCGACGCTTTTCAATACTAGTAATTACAGAGTATTTGACAAGTTATGGGTTGGACTTTTTCCTCATGAGGTCCATGATCGGAGGTGATCTAGATGGAGATTATCCTAAAGCTGGGAGATGGTGTGTAGCAGCAGACGATGACTTTGATGTATACTTACTTGGAGAATTAAATGTGCACTCCGATTTTCTAATAAGTTAGGCGTGGCTTGACAGGGATCATCACATTTGGCAGCAATTTCAAGTTGGAATCCAATTGGTTGAAGAATTACAAGATATAAACATAGGTGACGAAGAGATATTTGGACACTCACTTGATGATAATTGGGAGAGTGATGTCCCTATAGCCAGGGATTTAGATAAGTTGTATAACCATGCATCACAGCGTGTTTATCCAAGAAGTTTAGTAAGCATGGTTTCATCTATGGTGGTCTTAATGACCATGTGCAGTACACACGGGATAAGCAATACTTTCACCAATGAATTCTTTCATTACTTGCACAAAGGGCTTCTGCCACAAGGGAATTTATTACCTAGTAGTCACTACGAAGCCAAAATAATGATAGGCATGCTTGGGTTGGGATATAACATAATCTATGCATGTCCACAAGGTTGTATGTTATTTAGAAGGGATCTTTTGAACTTGGAGAATTGCCCTCTTTGTGGAAAGAGCAGGTACTTGGTTGGATCCAAAACATGCCCTAGCAAAGTGATTTGTCACTTTCTATTAATTCCTAGGATTCTGAAGATGTACAAATCAGCAGCATTATCAAAGTTAATGAAATGGCATTCAGAGACTGATGCACCAACTCCCTTGGAAAAAAAACCAGCAAATGAATCTATTGTGGATTCTCCAACTTGGAATCACATTTCAAGCATCGACGCAGATTTCACATGTGAATGGCGCAATGTGCCCTTAGAACTCTCACTTGACTGAATGAATCCATTTTCAATGAGAGGTTTAGCTCATTTGACATGGCCAATTTTGATTACCATTTACAACTTGCCTCTATGGCTTCTCACAAAGAAGTTTTTCATTTCTTTGGCCATTCTCATTTCTGGTAAAGATTCGCCCACTAAGAAAAATATTAACATGTTTCTTGAGCCTTTACTTGAATAATTGCTCCAATTATGGGCTATTGTACCTACGTTTGATATAGGGCCGGAGGATGAACCATTACACTTCATATTACATGGATTACTTTTGTGGATAGTTTCAGATTTCTTAACATACAAATTAATTTCAGGTTAGCAAACAAAGGGTTATAAGGTATGTCTAGTATGTGGACCTAATATAGTTTCTTAATTAGCACGAGGTCCAAAAAATATAAAAGCTATATATGTGAGCTCAAGACGTAGGTTGCACATGTATCATCTTTATTGACAAGACTTGTAGTTTGATGGAGAGGTTGAAATGTGCTCTGGACCGCTAAGACTTACTGGAACTCAGGTGAAGGTATTCGTGGAGGCACGTGAGCAATATCTAGCTAATGGAAGGATTCCAGATTGATTTGCTGACCTAGTGAAGATGCATGGTGTGAAGCAAAAGTCAGCATTCTTTCGAGTATCATACTAAGAGGTACACATTAGCTATTTAGCTTTCACATTATTGCTCTTTTTTTTTATTTAGTTTACTATAACTTTGTAATTTCCCTAGAAGAGAAGAGCGTCACCAGTGATAACTAAGGTGATGTACAAATGTATTAAAATATATTAAATTATATTAAATCAAAAAAAAATGGAACAAGATTTAACACATTATAATTTAATATTAAAGCTTGCACCGGAAGTAGCCCACGATAAACATAATAATAGTTAATGCAACATTTAATAAACTCTAACAAGTTTTAATGCTTTTTAATAATTTCTAATATGGTTTAAGAAGTGGTTGTTAAATTTTAATGATTTTGTGTTATATCATAATGCTATTATATTAAATTATAATGCTTTTGTATTAAATTATAATATTGTTGTGTTAAATTGATATAATGCTGTTGTGTTAAATTATAATGCTATTATGTTAAATTGACATATGCTATTGTATTAAATTTTAATACTTTTATATTAAATTTTAACGCTATCATGTTAACTTGGACATTGTAATGGCTTAGTTTCCTAGAATTTTGGTAATATCACAATTTCTAACAAAGTTTAATTTTTGATCAAACATAGGTGAGATTGGTGATTATTTTTTCTACAAAAGATGATTTAATGATTATATGCATGGTTTAACAATTCTGTTTAGTAAATGCAGGTATTGCTCATTAGGCACACATTGGATGTGATGCATTGTGAAAAAAATCTATGTGAAAATTTTATCAATACTCTTTGTGGAGTGACCAACTACCCACATGCGCGTCTAGACTTCATAGACATGAAAATTTGGCTAGAGTTGTGGCTTCAATCAAATCCTCGTGATGCATCAAAGACAGAGATGCCTCTAGCAACCTACACGCTATCTCCACAAGCAAAGAAAGACATGCTTCATATTATTGGCAACTTAAAAACTCCCACAAGATATGCAGGTCCTATTCAAAAGCGTGTTTCAGATGGGAGGCTGAGATTTCTATAGTCTCACGACTACCATATATTTATGCAATAGGTATTTTTGTTTATTGATTGATTTTATAGTTTTGTGACTTGGAACCCATGTTTTTTAGAGAATGATATCCAAGATTTAAGAAGTGACATCCATGAGGTGAGGAGTCAAGGACAATAAAGTAAGTATATAGAAAATGCAAGTTTGTAATAAGTATGGAGAAATCAGAGGTTGGTGATGGTTTTATCAAAATTGCATGATGAAACATGGATGTCTAGTGAACAGGGTATAACACACATGTGCAGGTGCTTCTAATTGCCATACATGGGTTGGACATGATGGAAAATATGCGACAAGCTATAATAAAAGTAAGCCGCCTATTCTAAAGGCTATATAGGAAGAGTGTTTGTCTTTCAGAAGAGGAGGGGATGCTAGAGGACACAAGCACAGCACTGTGTATGTTAGACAGACAGTTTCGGTTAAGTTTTTGCATGATCATGACCTATTTGTTATCCCACCTTATTGAAGAGTTATTTCTTTGTGGCCATGTGCATTGCCATTGGATGTACTCCATGGAAACGTACATGAAGATGTTAAAAGACTATGCTAGGTCTAATATAAGGCCAAAGGGTTGTATTAAGGTGTCGTATGTCGTGAAGTCTTGCTTGAGAATGCTCCAGGCACCTGGCTGTAGAAGATAAAAAAGAAATATGCAACAAAACTAGTCCTAACATCTCTAATCAATTTCTAAATAATCTTTAATCAAACCTTAATTAAATCCTAAAATAAACCCTAACTAAATCCTAGTCAACCCTGGTCAAACCCTAAAACAAACCCTAATTAAACCCTAGTCGAATCTTAACCAAACCCTAAGAAAATCCTAAGGTAGTTTTAGAATCTCAATAACTACCAAATAAATCATTGATCTTGATTGAAATTTTTCACACACCTTACTAATTAAGTTGAAAACAAGCACATTAAGTTTGAAGAAGATCTAACTTCACAAAAAGAAGAAAAACCCATAAATTTGCATGGGTGACGGCCGGCCTCCTTCTCCAATCTTAAAGCTAATATTCCAGTACCTAAATCTCCCTTTCACACCATTCAATTGCTTTCAAATTTTGTATGTGCAAAGGAAAACAAGTCTACTATCCACACACACAAATTTCACTCCAATCCAACTAGCAGATTGCTCAAGATCTCAAAAACCCCAACTGACCTTCAAAGCTTAATTCCCGAGACCTTGACCTACTAAAACCTCAATTACATACAATTAAACCATTAGATTGAGTTCAAAATCACAGCACACATTAACAACAACAATACCCAAAAACCCACTAATTTCTAGCCATAGATCTGCTGCAAAGCTTTTGGAATTGCCTAAACCATCAACCCTATTTTATTTCACAAAATCTCAAGTAGCCGAAATAAACCCTAACTTTGCAAAGCTTTTACAAAGTCATTTCTAATCCAAATCACTTCCAACCAAATTGTATGCAAAACCTCTTAAGTCTTCTTTCTAACCCCATCTTTTGATTTGCCAAAAGACTCTTGATTTGCCCTAGGCAGCCGTAATAATAGCCAAAGGTCTGATTTTGACCCTGTCCTACAAACGGCCAACCCTTGGGTATCCATCTAACCTATCCTAGGGATTTTATAGCCCGACCCTACCCTCAACTTAACCCTAATGTCAATCATGCTAGTGATTTATCCTTTTTACTATATTTTTACTATTTTATGGCCTTTCTAAGATAATAAAAGAATTACTACAACCTAGAAGGTAAAATTGCTAACTAATTCTTATCTACTAGCTATTAAGTGAAGAAAATAAACTAAGAGACTCTCATAAAAACCTTATTAAAATATGTTGAATTTTTGTTGAACTAAGATAATAGAGTATTAATTGAAAAATTATTTTTAGTCATAATTTCACCATATAATCGTGTCACAACACGACAACAGAAGCATATTAAATGGAAAAAATGTTTGATTTTTACACTGAATATATGCCTAGTTTTAAAGGAACATCTAGACAAATATGGGATATAGAAGAAGAATAGTACATGTATGATGAGATGTTGGAAGATAAAGGAATTTGCAGGCTTCTAACAGACAGGCTGCGAAAATGGCTCCACAATTTTGTAATCAGTAATGCTGGAAATTTGCCTACTTTGAGGAGGTGAGTGAACTAAGTTGCATTGCCTATACACAAGTTAGCCAACACCATGAAGGGCGTTGGTTGTTACCCTATTAATTGGCCTGTTTATTGTTTTTTGATTTTGTGGCAAACTAATAGATTTTCTTTCTGATAGTGAATATTCCCAGGCGATGACGGAACGTGGTGAGGCTAGGCGTTTATGGAGAGTCTCAAGGAGGAATCGTAGACTTCGCGGGGTAATTTGCTTTCTACTTGAGCTGCGAGAGCTTCCACACTTTGGCACATGGTTGCAGAGCAGAGTTGTTGAACTTAAAGAAAATGAGTCTAGGAATATTTCTAATATAGTAGTGGATTTGTCTAGGCTTCCTGCAACCAATGCCACTAGCTATCGCTCCATGAAGGCATATGGTATGCATCTTCGATGCCGCACAATAGAGCGCAGCAGCACTACAATAGACTCTGGCATTGCAGTATCTTTTCAAAGCGATGAAGACCAAAGCAAGGATGAGTACATTAGGTGTATTGAGGAGATAATGGACTTGGAATACAGGAGGACATGCTTGGTAGTATTAATGTGTTCATGGATGAAGATGAGATAGGAAGGCTTGCATTTGACAATAAAGTGCGACCACTATGGATTCACCCTTGTAAATTTCTCTCCATATTCTATGATGCTTCTAGGGCCAAATTCATTTGCTTTTCCTATACATGTACAGCAAGTGTTTTTTTTTAAAGATGAAGGGGATTGAAATGTTATAAACAAAGTGGACGTTAGAGGGAGAGGAGGGAGGAGAATGTATGCGTTGGAGGAGGGAGGAGGTGCACTTTCAATGGACCGTGATGAAGACTATGAAGGATTTGGATTAAACTCAGAGACATTGATGCTGCCTGTTCAAGAGAATCATAAGGTCAACATCTCAGAATTTCAAGACAATCTAGTGGAGGCAAGAGATGATGATGATTATGATGATATACAACTAAGAGAGTCTGCAGAGGAGAAGCAATGATGAAGGTAAGTATCATTGGCGTTGATTGCATTTGTGCAAAAGACATTGTGTATTTGACAATAGTCACATTATGCACATACTGCTGCGGCAAGTTCTATAGAAGTAGTGAATTAGTTTTTTTTTATTTGCACATTCATCTTTCCATTTTATGTCTTAGATAGGTTCATGCTTGTGCATGTGATATTGTTGCTGCAAGTTTAGGAGATGACATGGCTTTGTTGGTTGTTTTTATTATTTTGTTCTTATTTTTTGTGATTGACACTTACATCGCTATACACAAGCTGTTGCTGTAAGTTTAGATAAGATGAAAGGTTGGCTTTGGTATTACAGATTTGTTATATTTTTGCTTTTCAATAACTAAATTGTTGTGCACAATCTCTTGCTATAAGATTAGAAGACAAGAAGGACTATCATTTGTATTTTTTTTTTTTTTTTTTTTTCATCTTCAATTTTAGTGGTTGACACTTGCATAATTATATACCTGCTATTACTGTAAGGTTCTAGGAGATGAGAGGCTAGCTATAATGTTCAAAATTTTTAATTGTGAATTTTTAATTTTAAGATACATTGAGAAGTAGATGGCTATTATATATAATAGTGACATTATTGTGATTGTATACATTATTTTCAATTTAATAAAAGTAGTGGACTGCAATTTGTTCACGTTTGTAATGGAGCAGGCTGATGTGGATTTAACTTTATTTTTTGAGGAAAATGTGAGCTGAGGTGGAAATACCATATTAGAATTATCATCTAAAATAGGAACAGAGTATTGTAATTCATCCACTGGAGTACTACGAAGCCCTCTGAAAACGTATTAAACCATAACCAAAATAACATGCATGTTAAAATAACAACTAAATATAATACAATAATGATATTATGACAAAGGCGTTTGATGTATATGTTTAATTTAACGCATTCTTGTTAAAATCATTTTTTTGAATGTCAAAAATGATGCAAATTTGAATAGTTTTTTTGGATGATACAGTGATCTTGCAATTTTTAACGCAAATTTCTATCACTTTAACGCATGTTTGCTCTAGTGCGTATAGTGAATGAATTTCATCAATTGTAATAGTAATGAAGAAAAATAGAAAAATCTGAATCTATCTAGACTTTTGTAAACTAAACGCAGCTATCAAGAAGGATTATTTTCATTTATCTTTTACGGATAGTATATTAGATACAGTAGCCAATCATGAATGTTATTCTTTTTTGGATGAATTTTTGGATTACAATCAAATTAAAATTGTAGCAGAGGATGAATTAAAGGCTACTTTCACTACGGATTGGGACACATTTGCTTATAAGATGATATCATTTGGATTATGTAATGCCTCGGCCACATTTCAAAGGGTGATGATACAAGCATTTCAAGATTATTTATAATTATCAATAGAGATATTTTTAGATGATTTTTGTACATTTAATACAATAATTGACTATTTAGAATATCTTAGTAAATGTTTGAATCAATGCAATAAATATGAGATATCTTTGAACTCTGAGAAGTGTCAATTTGGCATATCTTTGGGAAAGCTTTTGAGACACATTGTTTCCATGGCTGATATTCTTACTAATCTAGATAAAGTTATTTGTATATTGGCCTTATCAAAATTAAAAATAATATATTTCAAAGTAAAGTACAAATCATATTGGATGGGTCTCACCTAGATAGTTATGATGGATACTTTGTCGATGATAATACTGCTTATAAAGCTTTAATAGTTAGTTATTGGTGGCCAACAATGTTTTTAGATGTACACCAATATATCTGATGCTATGATCCTTGTTAGCATATTAGTCGACCTACTAGTACTTCTGGTATGCTGTTGGTACCAATTTTGGCACAAGTATCATTTAAAAATTGAATATTGATTTTATAGGACCAATGGCCCAAATCTCACAAAATGGACAAAAAAGATATATTTTGGTAGCGACCAATTATATAACAAAATGGGTTGAGGCGGTGGCAACAAAAATTGATAATGCCAATACAATAGCCATATTTTTATATGAGAATATTATCACTCACTTTGGATGTCTCAAAAGAATTAATTAATGATCAAAGCATCCATTTTATTAATTCTATAATTACAGCCTTGGCAAATAAATATGAGATCAAACATTGAAAAATAATCCCATATTATCCTTGGACCAATGAGAATACTGAAAAGACCAACAATATTTTGTATAAAGTTTTAACTAAGATTACATCTAGTGCGGGAACAAATTGGGATACAAAATTATTTGCAACTTTATGGGCATATTATACTACATATAAAGTGACTACCAATTCCACCTCATTCCAATTGATATACAGACAAGAGGCAATATTAACCATTGAATTGGAAGTTTATAGTTTGAGAATTGTATTAGATGAACGTCTTGGTGACAAGGAATTCTTTCAATATCGGTTAGCACAATTGAAAAAGTTTGATGAAGTTAGAATTACAGCTCTCTTGACTATGGAAGCTACACAACATTATTGTAAGAGTTATTATGATAGTAAATTACATTCCAAATCTTTTCTATCCAATGATCTAATACTCTTTTATGATAGCTAATTTCACAATTTTTTGAGGAAATTTCACATCCGTTAGCATAGACTGTATCGTGCAGTGGAAGGCTTTCCTAATGGTTCAATTTAATTGGAAGATTTTATAGGTACTCAATTTACTACATAAATCAACACAAACCAATTATGACTTTATTATACGTAAACCCGAGACGAGTTTCAAAATTGGGAGAGAAGAGGGCGTACCTATTAATGATAAGATTATTTATATTGTAGGTGCATGATGGTTAGGAAAGATGGCTGATGGTTAGTTTTGGATACTATTGCTGCCTAGTGAGGAAAATCAGATGTGAGGTTATGGTATACTAGATTAGAGATTGTTGATTCAAAATCCAAGTAAATGGTTAGGAACAGGGTACTTAGCAAAAGTTTTTGAAAATTATTGTATGAAGCGTATGTATTGGAGTATAGAGTTTACTTCAATAAGCAAAAATATTGTAAGCATAAGCAAGGAGTGAGAAGCAAATTGCATTCCACAATGTCAATGGAAAGGTTGAAGAGAGCTTTGAATAGAGAGAAAAGTGTCCAAAACGTGAGAAGTAAGAGTAATTTGGAATTGCCGACCTTAGTAATTATCACCAATATGGAACTAATGAAGTTGGAAATATGTTGGTCTCCAAAAAGGCAGAGAGATTTTAGAAATACTTAGTTATATGTATTTTTGTGAGGGTCAGATAATTTGCCAAAAATTGATGTAAAATTGATAGCAGAATATATAGCAAATTATGACCCAGAGGATGATTTGAGTGTAGTAAAGGGGAATATAATTGGGATCAATGACAGTACCTTTCAGAAGGTACTGCATCTATCAATTGGTGAGCTTGCAGTAGGAGTCGAAGTACTTAGTGATTTTAAACCAGATAGTTATTTCAAAGGTAGTATGTCGTCACTGGAGAAGAATCAAGGTTGGAAGATGGCAGAGGTACTTACATTAGAGCTTATGGAGTAGATGTGTTTTGTTCAAGAGCGGCTAGGCTTGAATCAAGATACCACATACATGTCCAAACAGTTATTGTTTACTACAATAGGAACGCTTGAAGGCATGGTGTTTAATTGGACAGCGTTTATAGCAACCAGAATCCATACGGAGATAGAAGCCAAGCAAAAGATAAGAAAATTTGCATCCTTGTTTTTCTCTAATTGGATGTCTTCAAAATTTGATGGCACTGATAGCTAGTCCAAGGATAGTAGTGCACAAAATCAAGAAATCAACTCAATCGATGGAATGGGAGGCTATTCCATTAACCACACCAAGACAAGTCCCAATTTGTTGAGCAATTGAGGTGGCAGCTAAGGTTCCAATTTTGAATATTAGAATACCAAATGGAGGGAACCTCAAAGAAGTAATATTGGGTCAAATTTTCTAATTGCAACTCATGGTGAGTCAATTGGAGGATAATTTAAGACAAAAATTGGAGGCAAGCAGAAAAGAGATAATGAAAAAAAATTATAGAATTATAGAACAAGGTTGCATTATCAAGGGAAAGGTGAAATCCAAGTTGTTATTGGAGCAAAAATTAGCAGAGGAACAGAAAGCTTGGACAAAAAATAAAGAATATATTCAACGAATCATGAAGGGCCAAAAACAAGAATTATTACAAAATTACAAGATATGGAATTTGGAATAGGAGGAGGTGAAGTGTTAGTTGAAAATAAAACAAGAAAAGACAACAAGATTGGACTAAGAAAAGATGAAATTGGATGACTGATACTAAATTGAAACGGACAACTTATGGACAAAAATTGGTACCTTGAAGGCTAAAGTGACAAAATTAAAAGGTGATTTAGTCAATATTGGCTAGCTATAAGAATTTGTCCGACTAGTTTTAAGTATTGGTAAATTGAAGGAAAAGATGAAGCAATAGGAGTACTAATTGGATACAAAAGATATCAGGATTCTATAATTGGAGGTTCAAGTTTGAGAATTGGGAGCATACAATGAGGATTTATCAATCCAATTGAAGAGTAATCTAGTAGATTTATCGGAGGAGGACAAGGACTTATCGTTAGAATCAGACTCAATAGAACCACCTATGGAGAATCCTAGAATTGAACAATCTAAAGAGCCAGCTTTATAAATACAAGTTTTTTTGGTTTTGTATAGAAGTTTTTTTTTATCTATTTTATGTTTACAAGGGTACTACATAATTAAAAGTGGGGCTATGTAGAATAAATAGATAATTTTGGTGGTAGAATAAAGATTAAATATTAATAAATTAGATGATTAATCTATTGGCTGGCCAAAATAGGCAATAAAATAGAGAAGTTAATTAGAAAAGTTGTTAGGGCAGCATAAATAACGGTTGGTATCTTGATTTTTATTATAAAGAGAATAAGAAAGTAGAAATCGAGGCCCCGACTGTGAGAGTCGAGAGGCGGGATAAACTTGGTGCTACCTCTTTCTTTTATTTTTTTTATATTAGACTATAATAAAGAGTCCAAAATATATTCTAATTGATCATACTATTTAAATTGAGAAGTGCAATAATAAAAAATTCAATTTATACTAAGATAAGTAAGAAATTCAAGTTGTTTGATGATTAAATTTGGTGTGGCAAATTGAAAGTCAAACATTAAATATATCAATGTAATTTGATTATAAATGAGAATG
Source organism: Physcomitrellopsis africana (assembly GCA_036785485.1). Classification (NCBI taxonomy): domain Eukaryota; kingdom Viridiplantae; phylum Streptophyta; class Bryopsida; order Funariales; family Funariaceae; genus Physcomitrellopsis; species Physcomitrellopsis africana. The sequence goes on along the minus strand of JAWRVF010001541.1, from coordinate 35,251 downwards.
TTATACCATATTGGCTGTGAGAGTTAAGCGATGAAAGAAAATATTGGAAAGATGATTAGTTTTGGAATGGGTTCTTAGTGAGAAGTTATTTCCAGTGATTGGAATATAAAGCGGTTGTATATAATTTGTTAAGATAATGTAATATTGCCTGATGTTGTTATGAAATTGAAGGAAGACAAGAAAATACAATAGGAGAATTATGAGAGATAGTGTTACAAAGTTTATTCTCGATTGCGTAATAATAAAAAGATGAAGTGGATGGAGTCATTTTAGAGCATTTATGTATTCATTAGACTTTGTCAATTAGAAAAAATTAATTGTGTGATCCTAACATATGTATTTCATACGTTTAGTCTTTCCTCATGTTCGAACTTTCTCTTCACAAGTTTATTCTAAGTACTATTGGAAGAGTAAGTAAAATAACAAATCACAAAGAATATCTTAGAGAAAAAGACTTTGGATGCCAAAATTGAATTTACTCTAAGAGAGGCTCTTGATATAGCAAAGAGGGATTTTTATGAGTTAATTATTGATGTAATAAAGAAAAAGACGCCAATGATAGTTAAAGCTATTATGATTGAAGCATTGGATATTTGTGTGACTAAAGATGAAGAAGAGATAAGACAAGTATTTATATAATCTGCATCATTAGAATTTAGAAACATAGTTGATATATAAGACATGGTTCAAATGAATCATGTTGAGGGTATGAGAGGATATCAAACAAAGTACATATCCATAGAATCTAGCAATGAAAAGAAGATTGTATAAGAAGCATATATTACTAATTCTTCAAAAAGGGATAGTGATGAAATGAGAGGTGGCTACTACTTAGTCTTTTATTAGGCTAGGACTATTATAAAGATATAAATAAAATTAAGAGATTCTAAGGACTTAGTATTGACCTTAGTTGATCATAGATCAGAAATTAATATCATGCCTAGGTGGATATATGAGAAGAATAAGTAGCCAATTGATATCAATCATAGTTGGATGATTAGAGCTACAAACAATGAATAAGGTGATCTATATGGAGCTTGTCTAACTAAAAAGACCAAGATTAGAGATGTGGAGGTAGAACATAATTTTTTTGTACAAAATTCTACTACATATCCAATAATACTTGATCAGCCTTATGTTATAGCTGCTAGAATAGAAACTAAAGTTTTGGATGATGGTTAATATTATACTAGGATTTGTAGTTGTAATGGAAAGAAGACTGTGCAATTTCTCATTGTAAAGTCTATTCATGAAAGACATAGAAAGTAGTTAAGAGAGATGCCTTTGAAGCCAAAAAATATATTTTTAGGTTTCTAAAGAGCATCCATGTAAGATGGAGGTACATAGATGCAATTAGATTATTTCCAAATTTCAACATAAAAAATTTTAATTTTGGATTTTGGATTTGATTAATAATAGATTAATAAGTTTTCAAAGAATTCAAGGTTTGAATTATATAAATAAAAGAAGGATAAAGAAATAAAAGAAAAACCTAAAAAGAGTAGATTTAATTTCAAGTGATGAAATTATAGTTGGAATAATAGAAGAAACAAGTTTAGAAGATGATTTAATATAAATTTTGGAGAGCTTAATTATAAGCATAGATGAAAATGCTATAGTAGCAATACATTCAAGAAGAGCAATTAAGGAGCCAAGTTGAAAAGAGAAGCACAAAATTGGGCATGAATTTACTGAAGAATCATTAGTTAAGCTGAAGATTGGAAGGAGTGATTTCTTGCTACATATTGGAGCATGTGTAGGTTTAAAGGAGATAGATGTCATATTATAATCATTTATAGTATATAAAAACTACTTAAATCATATAATATATTTATAAGTTTAGATGTATGTTAGAATGGTTAGTATATTAAATTAAAAGAAGTTGGTCTAAAAAACTTTATTTTGGTTTTTTTTTTTTTTTTTTTTTTTTTATTTAGTTTGATTATGGCATTTAAATTATATAGGACCTAAATATTTAATATGAAGCCTTGAGAGGAGATTGGATACCAAAAATAAAGAATTAAACTACTAAGATGCTTATTTAGAAGGATGAAGACAAAGAATGGATGAATAAAGATAAGAGGTGAACTCTTCATTTCTACTAGTCAATGGTCATGTCCAATAGGCTTTGAAGAGGCTATCTACAAGAAGAACAAGGATTTTAATATCTTCAAAGGAGCCATTCAAAAATCAAAGATTAAGATTAGAAAGCTTATTTTTTTATTACAATTTTGCTATAAAAATCAAGAGATTTGGAATTTTTATGAGAGAAGAGTAGGTATTTAAAATTAAAGTGTACAAATCATACCTACTATCATTCTTTTGAGAATACAAGAAATTGTATGAGAGCTTTTGGAGATAAGGAGGTACAACTAGAGAGGTGATTTCAAGATTTATATTTGATATAAAAGAATTATTATATTTATAATTTTTAAGAAGGAGATATTAGAAGTCAAAGATAGCAAATTGAATTCTAAGACAATAAGTAGACCATTTTGTTGATAGTAATGGTTTTTGCTATATCTTGAGCTTTTGAATAAAAAAATTTCAAAAAAATTTCTAAAAAGATAAAAAATTATATTAAAAAGCTATATATCAAAGTTTCATAGTATTTAAACTTTTAGTTTGTGAGATATGAAGAATTTAATATATAGGTGTTTATAAACAAGGATTTGAAGCTAATGTTAGGATTTTGGTGATATTTAAAGATTAATAATAAGTCAACAATTGAAATTTGTTGTAGTAGTTGTTTAAAATATATTAATACTTCATATAAAATTTGAGTAGATTTGGATAGTTGGATTAAAAGTTATAGATTATTGAAATTCAGAAAAAATTCCCTCTCTATAGATGAATGAGGGTTTTAGAATGTTTTGTTATCTTTTGAGTGTTTTGAGGAAATAAAAATTATGTATTGGATGTAATAGCCCTATAAAAAAATCTTTTATGTAAATTTGGAGGTTTTTTTTATTTTAGATCTTGATTGAATAATAAATGGCAACCAAAAGCTTTTTGCTTTCTTGAGGCAAATTCTCTCTATTATGATAGCGTTCTATATCAATCTATGCATTCGATTTTAAGCAATCACTGTGTTATATCAATTGGGACAAAAAAGCTTTAATGAGTCAATTCTATTAAAGACTAAGAGATGATATGAAGGATTTGTTATTGTTGCTTTTGAATCAATAATCATTCAATAAAGCCATTAGCCAAGCCGCAAAATGTGATAATTGATTTTTTCAATGTCATCAAGATCAACGTTCATGGATTTTAGCAAGACAACACGCAATCCAACATACTCCTATTACATCAATAAGTATTTTGAATTTATATTCAAAAGTAGAAGATATAGAACTTGATGTAATATGTTTTAAACTTTTTAGTCCACAAGAAAAGAAGCATCAGATGGAAGAAGGTCTATGCTTGTAATATAACAAGGAAGGCTGTAAGATTGGCAATTGTTCAAAAAAAAAAGTCAATATATTATCAAAATCAAAAGTACAATCATTTAGGAAAACGAAGATGTTCAGTCACAATAGAGACTGTGCAACTAAACAATTCAATATTGTAAAACTATTTGAGTTCCTCTCTTTTTGCTCAACTTGCTTGTTGTTTTGTAATTTTTTTATATTTTAGCCTTCAAAAACTTCAAACAATCATCTTATTGGATTCAAAGGCATCTGCTTATTTTGTAGATGAAACATTCAATAAACTTTATAAAATTCTTCTAATATAGAAATCCAAACGTATTCTTATAGACATAATAGATGGACAATTTTTATCCTCTAGTAGTATCATCCATGAAACCATATCTACAAAAGTGTCATTTGAAGATTATAGAAGCCAAGTTATATTCAATGTTATTAAGACTCCTTCAAATCTTATTATTCTTAGAATTTCTTGATTAAAAAAGTATAATCTATTTATAGATTAGATGTTATAAAGAATAATATTTTTAATACAAATTCCTATAAGAAAACTTTGAAAAAAGTCGTAAGTTAGTAAATCTTTATTTATTGGAACAAGGGCTTTTATAAGATTGGCCAAAAAAGATACACTATTTATTATTTATGCAATTCCAACTAAAAAAGATATAATTTCTTTGGCAAGTATTTTAAAGTAGTATAGCAAATTTCAAGATATTTTTTAGAAGAAAAATGTTGATATACTACCAAAGCACTAACCATACAATTGTGCCATAAATCTTCAAGAAGGAACACAACCATCTTTTGGCCTATTTTATAATCTTTTTCAAAACAAGCTTTCAACTTTGAAGGATTATATTGATGAAAATCTTATGAAAAACTTCATTAGGCATTCAAAGTCTCCAACAAGTGCACCTATATTCTTTGTGAAGAAAAAAGATGGTTTCTTATATATGTACATTGATTATCAAAGATTGAATAAGATAACAATGAAGAATCATTATCCACTATCGTTAATCTTAAGACTTTTGGAACAACTCTACCAAGTTAGGATCTATATTAAAATAGATCTTTGTAGAGCATACAACTTGGTATGGATCAAAGAGAGAGACAAATAAAAGACCACATTTTAGACAAGATATAGGTATTTTGAATATAATGTCATGTCTTTTGGATTAATAAATGCACCCGCTATCTTTTAATATTTAATAAATGATATCTTTCAAAAGCATATAAATAAATTCATGGTAATCTATCTTGATGACATCTTGATCTATTCAAAAGATCTAGAAGAACATCAGAGGCATGTAAAGTTGGTGTTATAAAAGTGAGACACAAATTTGTATACCAAGTTAGAAAAATGCATATTTCATCAACCTAAGATAGAATTTTTTGGAATACATTGTATCTACTGAGAGTTTAATGATGGATTTCAAGAAGATAGAGGCAATTATATAATAGGCCATTCCAAAGACTATAAGAGACATATAATATTTTCTTGGATTTAATAATTTCTATCTAATCTTTATCAAAAATTACTTCTAAGTTGCCACTCTTCTTACTTGATTGATATACCAAGACAAGTTAAAATGGAGGCTTCAAATAGAAAAGACATTCTAAGATTTCAAGACAGCCTTTATCACAGTCCCAATCTTAGTACATTTAGACTTTATAAAAGAATTTTATATAGAAAGCAATGCTTTGGATTTTGCACTAAGAGCCGTACTTTTACAAATGAGTATAGACAATAAATTCCATCCTATTGTATTTTATTCTCAAAATTTTTTTGTCATTAAAATTAATTATAAAATCCACAATAAGGAATTTTTTGCTATTGTAGATTCTTATTAAAAATGGCATCATTTTCTTGAAAGAACAATGTATCCTATAATTATATATATAGATCACAAAAATTTAGAATATTTTATGGTAGCTCATATTTTAAATTGCTATTAAGCTCAATGGAATATGTTGTTATTTCAATTTAACTTTGTTATGACTTATCAACTTGGAAAGCAATAAAAATTGTTTGATGCATTATTAAGGAGATTATATCTTGTATCTAAGACAAGAAAGGCAGCGTTTAATCAACAATATGCAATTTTGTTGAAATTGAAGTAATTTTGCCTTTGTGCCACTATTACATGAATATTTATTGATTCTAGTTTCTTCAATGAGATGCAAGTTGTAATTACTAATGATGCTTTAATCCTTGTAGTCAAGCATTGTCTGAAAAAAAATATTAAAAAATTTAAGCTTAAAAAAGATCTTCTATATTTTAAAGAATATTTATATATGCCATAAGAATTAACACAACTGCGTATTCTTCAATCTTACCATGAGTTTTCAACTATAGGTCACTTTGGATTTAACAAGATCTTGGAATTTATTTTCCAAGATTTTTGTGGCCTTAAATGTAGAAGGTGGTGAAGGACTTTGTACTCTCTTGCAATATTTGTTTAAGGTCCAAAAATCCTCAATATTATCTTTATGGATTCTTATAATTCTTGTCTATTTCAAGATGGTCATGGTCTTTTATCTCAATGGATTTCATCATGGATCTACCACCATCCAATTCATTAAATAGCATCATTGTGGTGGTTGATTGACTTACAAAGATGCCTCATTTCATTCCTTATAGGAAGATTGAGTCTAGTGAAGAAACAACAAGGTTCTTTCATAACAATATTTATTGATATCATGGTCTACTAGATGATATTGTATCCGATCAAGGATCCTAGTGTATATTTGTGTTTTAGAGATGTCTTTTTAAAATATTGAAGATAGACATTAAACTTTCTTTGGATTTTGACTCTCAAATTGACGGCCAAATTGAATTAGTTAATCAAGTTTTGGAGCAATATTTATGATGTAGCATCAACTATCAATAAGACGATTAGATCTTGTATCTATTATTAATAGAATTTGTATATAATAATACTTTTTGTGTTCCAATTTAGCAAACACTATTTTATTCTAACTATGGATATCACCCAAAGCTTGATCTATGGATTATGCTAAAGAGTAATAATTCAAAAATTAAAAGTTTTACTAAGCATCTATTATAATCAAACAATCTTGAAGCTCAATTGTAAGCAACTCAAGATGCTTACAAAGCATTTGTAGATAAATTTAGAAATCAATCACTTCTTTGATGGAACATCAAGACCAAGCAATCATACAATAAGTTGAACTATTGGACGTTAGAACCATTTTTTATCCAAAAGCAAATTAATCTAGTAGCAAATCGTTTGAAATTACCATCTTCTATGAAAGTATATCTAATTTTTTATGTCTCTCTTTTAGAACCTTGTAGAGAGTAAGATATTCTAAAAAGAATATAACAATCGTCGCCTAGTATTGAAATCAAAGACGATGAAAAATACAAGGTAGAAAAGGTACTTGATTCATGGTGAAGGTGGAACAAATTAGAATATCTTATTCACTAGCAAGGCTATATCAAACCTTCAAGCATTGAGAGAACAAGATTTAAAAGATTCACTTGATGTGCAAGCTTTGAATAAATCACTATAATTTTTATAGCCTTTAATTGAGTAAAGTAAGGACCATATATTTCAATGCCAAGTATGACCTTAGTTGGAGCCATTAGGAGCAAGACCCAATTATACAAGTCTTGATTCCAATGCTTGAGCTTTGGTGATATTGCTTGAGTTTGAAAAGGTAAATCCTTTTAAGCTTGAGACCTTGTTTGAGGATGTTTTAAAGGTCGCAATGAAGATCAAATCTTTAGATGGGATGTTTCAATAACGGAAGTACTAGCTCAAGACTATAGACAATTTTTTTAAGGTTTAATAGAATTTATTGCTGAAGAATAGAGAATAGAATATATAGCTTCATTAGTATAGTATTTTCTTGATTTTTTATATATATAGAAAGATTGAGCTCCTCTTAGAACTTGTTGCTAGAGAAGGGGGTGATCATAGGGATATACACTTGGGAGGTTCACAAAATCTTTTAGAACATTCTAGAGGTTCTTGAGTTAATGAAAGTCGATTGAAAAGCTTCTAAATTGCTAGAAGAAGCTTGAAAAGCTTCTAAGTTGCTAGAAGAAGCTCAAGAAGCTTCCAAATTGGTAGAAGAAGCTCGAAAAGCTTCTTAGTTGATAGAAGCTACTTAAGAAGCTTTTTAGTTTGATGGTAGCCATTCAAGAATCATCCTAGATAAGGATATATATGTGAACTGAGGCAGAAGAGTTATTTAGTCTCAACAATGCATCTTTTAGAGTTTTTAGCTCACCTTTCTTAATGTTGTTTGTGTATTCATCCAATTAATTCAAGTTCTTATTGGTTTCTTCTTCAAACCTTATTCTAGTTTAAGTTTCTTACTTTGTGTTCTTGTATCCTTGAGAAAAATATAATAAACATTGGATATCTTTTTATTCTTGAAAAAAGAGATACATCCTTTTTCTTTTATATGCAACTTTAATCCACTCATTGAGGTAATGTTAGAGGTTGAACTATTGAACTTAAATTTTAATAGTTTATTTTTTTTATTGGTGAAATGAGAGCTTGTTTCAAAGTCTATTATTTGATTGTTCTTGATCTTAATTAGCATTGCAACAAGATTAATTTCTTTTAATATATCTTAATTATTCTTTATAGTGCTGCCAAAGTCAAATGTTTGTTTCTCAGCTATGTTGTTCTGTTTGTTTTTAATATCCATAATAATTTATTGCACTTTATACAATTGAGACAAAATAAAAAAATTTAGTTGAAAATAGACTTGTTTGACTTAGAATCTTTTTCTTGATATCTTCTTTTATTGCAATGTAAGCTATTAGAAATGGTGCCTTTTTTATTAGCCATTCAATTATTCTTAATAAACTTTTAATTTTTTTCCTTCTAAAGAGTCTTTTTAGGTTGAATAATGGCCATTATTGACTCTTTTATTGAGCCATTAGACATGTAATTGAAGTTTTTTGCCTACACATAACTTTTGAATTTAAAATATGAGAATTTTGGATTAGAAGTAAAAATGGTCTAAAAAATGCTTTTAAAAGATGCCTAGGATTTGGATAGCCTGGCCAAGGTGATTTTGATGAAGATATTGTCTTTAACAAAGTTGTCAATTTTTACAAGGTCAATGACAATTTCTTCAATCTTTGATTCTTGAGTCATTGGTCATTTTGAGTCAGTTGAACTTGGCTTCTAAGTTAGTATTCTTCTATAGTGCAAATTTCTCAAATTTTTTCTTAAATTAATTCTAGAGCTTAGTTAAGAAGTCTCAATAACGTTTCATGATGGAAATAATCTTCTTTGAAATGGTTGTTGTAACAACCATAATAAATTCATCAATGCTCTTTTGAGGTAGAATTGAAATATCAATCAAGATATATAAGTTAGTTGTATTGGTTGGAATTGATCTTTTGGCTCCAATCAATGAATTTTTGCTAGCGATTGAAGACATTTTGATTCTAATTTCCATTGAAGAAGTCATCTTGCTCGTATCAATGCTTGAGCTTAAATCATTAATCAATAAATTTTAAAATTTGTATGTCTTTAGGATTAGTTATACTTGAAAAGACCAAATAGACTTATTGTTGGTTCTAGTGAGTTTGTCACTCTTGTAAAAACCAAATTTCTTGAAATCCATTTTGATAGTTGTATATAGATAAAATTAAAAAACTTTGTGAAATTTAACTATTATGAAGTTGAAAACCTTATTTTGATGCCATGAAATAAAAAATGATCATCTCACTTTGATATAAATAAAATTGATATAATATTTAAATAAAAGAAAATTATCTTGTAATAACATAAATAGAGTTGATACAAAATATAATCACAAATTTGCTACAATGATTTAATGTCTCTATTGAAGATACTTTGTTATTTAAGTTGTGATCATTAATTCTAAGATAATTCTAACAATTTAGACAAAACTTTAAAAAAATAATATATTGGCGTGTCACCAAAAAAGAAAAAAATATAAAAAAAGAAATGATATGAAATAGAAATAATATTAAAATAGCTATTATTTAATATATAAAATTAGAGATTCTTATATCAAGACTAAAATATAAGAAAAATATTTATAAGACTAATGATAGCCTCACATTTTCTGTAATATATACTAATAAATAAAAAAACCTTTTAAAAACTTCATAGAGATCTTGAGGCTTGTGGCCTAAGTGCCAAGTAGAAGGTTGCTTCTAATACAACTTTTTATAAGTAAGAAACTTGTAAAATAAGTTTTAACAATTAGGTGGTACAATTAAAAGAATCTAAAGATTTAATCTATATATAAAAAACTTTTTTGAAGTTTTTTGAAAAATAAATTATATACTTAATATATTCTATTTATTTTTATTTATTTCTATTTACTTAAATTATATATATATATATATATATATATATATATATATTATAATTTATTAAATTTTTTTTAATCTTAATATAAAAAAATAACCAAATTCTAACTTTGGATTTTTTTTTCTTTACAATTGGTAAGATTAAGATTCAATTTAGTTATAATATAATCCAATATAAGGTTGTTGCAAAGTATCTTTTATATTTTTTTCTGATTATTATATAAAATTATATGCGCAAATAAGATAGTATTCAAATTAGAAATAATTATACAAAATCTCTTCTTCAAATAATAATTGTATTCCTTTATTACTTTAGAATTCACATCTTTTGATAAGATATTTTTTAAATCATTAATAATGCCATAAAGATCCAAAATTAATCATAATAACTCTATTCTCAAATTTTGATAATAAAGATTTTTAATATATATATATATATATATATATATATACAGTAATAAATCTCAAATTCTTATATTTAGTTTTAATTTTTTTGTACAAAAAAGTTATTTTTCTTTAATTGAATACCTATATTAAATGTATTTTAACTAAAAAAATATTTTTTAACAATTAAACTTAGAATATATTCTTAAATGATAAAATATTTACTTTTACCTTTAAATGACTTATATATGATTTTAATCATCTTAAAAAAAACTTTAAATATAATCTCTTAGATAAGAATAATACACACACATGAATTTTTAAAATTTTAAATGATCATTTGTTTTTGTTTAAAATCTAACTTTTTATACCAAGATATAATACTAAGTGCACCAAATATTTAAGATTAGTACTTCTAATCTTTAAAACTAGCAAATAAACACATCATCTATTCTTGAAATTAAAATAGATCAATAACAAGGATATATTGTATTTTAAGATATAAAAGACATTTCATATGTTGTAAAGCATAGTATATCTTTTTATAAATTATAAATCTTGATTGGATTCATTTGTCATAAAATTCTATGTAATCTTTCATAATAGTCTTTTATTTTTTATTATCTATAAATTTATTCTAAGATCTTAACTGCTACTAAATATATTTTTTTAACATAAACATCATATTTTGTAAAAGGTTCTAAATTTTGATTAAATCAGAGTATTTATATTTATATTTATTTCTATTTTAATTCTAATTTTTAACCAAAACCTATAAAACTTCGAAAATCATTTGTATTCTTTCCCTAGAATCTTCAAATCCAATATTTCTAACAAACTAAATCTATCAATATTACACACGTGTATTAAACAAAAAACCACATTTGTTCATAAGTTTTGAAATTTAATTCTTGTATGTTGTTAAACCACACCACTCGTACTGCATTTCTTGCCAATTTAATTTAAACCAACATATCTAAAAAGTCCTTTTTACTGAATGACACGCTGAAAAGCGGAGTCAAAATAATCATGATGTCTATTGTCGCCGATGGCCTTGATACAAATTAGCATGCCTCAGAGAACGACACACATGCGGGACGCTACATGGCGCAGCCAATGTGAACTCCTGCACGTACATCCGAACATGCCGCAAGAGCTTGTAGACCTTCAACCGCGGGGTGCTTGGAAAATGGAGTCAAACGGGGAATAAACCTAGGCAAGGTCGCACCGAATCTCGCCTAGAGCATTTTCACTACCCTTACCTTCCCTCCCTCATCATCTTCTGTTTCTTGCTATTGCTATTGTTCCTGTCTCTCGATTTCTCTTCACTTCCCTTTGCGCCCCTTGTGCTATGGTGTTGTGCCATGGCTTCGTCCGCTGTCCCCGCTCCCTTGCCCAACGCTGCCGTTGTCTCCTCGTCGGATCGCTCCGCCATGGGAGTTATGGCTTTCGCCTCCATCCTCGCCCAACAGCCCTGTCCTCTTTCCCGGTCCTCTGCCCCCGCTCCCTGGGCCATGCTCACCGCTGTCTCCGCCAATGCCTGCAAACGTCCCCAGGTGCTACATATCATACTCTTCTTCCTCAACCCCTCTTCTCATATTTTTACCCACTTTTATACTTATCTTCTTCTTGGCGCAGGGATCACACATCATGTTGCACAACTCGGACCATGTTTTGGGTCGCACTGTCAAAGAGGTTAGCTGCCAGTTTAATTCCCCCAATGTCAGTGGTCGGCATTGTACCATTTCACGAAGATATTTAGGTGAAGATGGAAGAATCTTGCCCGCCAACAATATTACCAATGCTGCTACCGATCGACTGGTAGGGTGCATAAGAGACTCGAGGTGTGTCACCTGACTTTCGTTCCTTCACTGTACGTCGTGTTTTGTACATGAACCATGATTTACTTTAATCAAGGTGCTCATCAAATCCGATTCTCCGAAACATCTGGTAATATGAGGATTCGGGTGTATTGTACAGTTCCAATGGAACCTTTGTCAATTTCCAAAGGTTGCAGAGGAACGGCGGGGAAATTCAGCTTCGACATGGAGATGTTATATCCTTAGTAAGTACGCCAGAGGACGGTGAGTTACAATTTTAATCTTTGCAAGGTTCACGTTTTCAGCACTTTGTTTTCGGGATATGCATCACATGTGCTTACAACATTCCGTCTGCACATGTATTGGCACGACTTGTAAATGTCTGAACCGAATATTCTGGTGTCTTTCTAGAACAGTCACTGCTTTTGCATTTGTCTTCCGGGAGGTATCTGATCCCACAATCGGACCTGTACCACATTCATCTATCCCACCTAGTGAGGCTGCCGGGCCATCTAACAAGCGGAAGGACTCTCCCCCTGGTAAACAGCTTTCTCTCTGTAATAACGTGCATGTCAGGGTTGCATCGTCTTTTCCCCGTGTTTTGAAGCAGTGTTGTCCATCTTCGTATATCAAGTTTGTAAATAAGACTTCGTATGTTAGGCTTTCCATTTCAGAGCTGCACTACACTACCAGTTGTAATATACGAAAGTATGTTTTGGACGCTATACGACCATATTGGTTTTAAGGGGCGATATTTCGAAGAGCTGGATATCTTCTATTTCTTGATTGCATATTGTATTATGTTCCAGATGATGGGGAAACAACCGGTGGGGATGGAAAGCGTATCAAGGGTCTTGGCAGTGGTGGAGTTTCTGGTCCTATCATGCTCAATGATGTTCGCCAATTGCAACGTTCAAATGAAGTGTGCTCCATACTCTTTATTGCATATCTCGCGAGATTTCCTTTCTGTAGACTCTCTTGAAGGATATCCGGCCTCAATATTTATTTAATCTTGAGTATTGAATACGAACCTGTAATTTGTCTGATCCTGCTCTTTTTGTAGAATAAGGATTAGCATGTGCATGGATTATAACATGAAAGTTAAGGTAATTCAGAAGCTCTTAATCATATGAGAGATGGCGTCGGGTATTATTGGGGCAGGAGCTAAGGCTCCAGGTAGAGGCGTATATGCTGGAGGTTGAGAAGATGCGCTCTGAGTATCGGAGTGCTGAGACTCGTCATGCTTCCGTTAGTACCTCCCTCATGTGTTTGATGATCCAAGTCTTAATGTTAGTTTACTCACAGAAGTTTTTTATCCACTTATTTTTACATCTCATCCTACATTATTACTAATGCTGGCTTGCTCTTTCAGAAGCTTTCTATGATTATTCTGTGTGCTGTAGTTCTTGTGTAGTTCTAGGCTTGTAATGTTTCCTGCGTCAAAAATAGTATACTAGAGAATTACTTGTGTAAATGTATTAACTTCTCTTCATGAGTATTTTAGGAGTTGAAGGATTTACGAACAACATTAGCAGAGAAGTTCAATGCCCAACTGGAGGAGTTGAAGATATCTCTTGCCACCAAAGAGTTGGATCTGGAAGCAAGTTCAGCAGTGCGTTTGCAACAAGAAAGTTGTATTGAGCTCCTTGAACAACGACTTGCTTCTGAAGCTAAATCTCGAGTTGATGCTGAAGAAGTTATAGACGGGTACATATCTTTTCATGTTTCGCTCGATGCAGAATTCTTTTGTGAATAAAATGACATTTTGTTTAAATCAATTAGAGATTTTATGAGCTCCTTACACGCGACAGGTTCTTCGTTGATTGTTACTTGGTTTAACTGTGTGTCTGCTTAATTTTTAGTTATATTGGGTTACGCATATCATGGTTTTCCATTCATGCATGCTTAACATTATCATTGTGGTACATGAACTGCCAGTTTAAAAATGAGGATGGAGGAGCTTCAAAAATGTCTCGAAGATGAGCGGTTCAAGATTAGTAAAGAACGGGCTGATGCAGAAGCTAGTTTAAGGGCATCTTTGGACCGAATCCGAATGGAAGCAGCAGAGGAGCTGAAACGCCACGAGGAAGCAGCCGCTCGTCAGCTTGAGCAGCAAAATAATATCATCGTAGCTCTTCAGGTCCATCGCTCCTTCATCTTTCCAAGACTTAGATTACTATTTCGTGATCGTTTGTAGACCAAGAATGCTGATCATGTTCTGATTGGAACGTTGATACGAAGTATGAGTGACTGCATTTTCGAGCCTCTCTTATTTAATGATACTTTATGTCATGGACGGGGAAGTGGCCAGCTCACCTTGATGGATTTTACTGCTTCAAGCCTACTGTCAAGCTGATACGACAACTATTAGACTATTTGATCATTAATTTGCGCCTGAGTTGTGCAGGAAGGGGAAAAGGAGTATCGTATGGCTGCTGAAATCTCGCGCAAGAAGCTTGTACGCTCATAGGAATCTCTCATTTTCATTCATGTTAATATTGCTATTGGTTGCTATTGGTTGCTATATTAGAGCATCAGCAAATTTCTGTTTAGAATTTATCCTTCGCTAGTCACAAATTTAATGTGCTGCACTATTCTCCTCTCTTGCATTCAGGATTCGGAAAGGGCTGTCGTTGTTGCTGCAGAGGATAGGGCTCGGCGGTTAGAATCTCAGCTTCAGGAGGAAAAAGCACTGAGCTTATCAGCACATAATGTAAGATCTCTTGTTCAGTTCTTATGTTGGTTAAGTTCAAGACTCAGGAGCCGATTCTTATAACATATTTGTGTCTGTACTTTCTTACTTGATATCCTTACCACGTTTAATTTTTTAAATGTACTTTTTTCTCCCTATCTGCCCTATCCAAAGCATTTTTTGATCTCTGAAATCTGTGGGACTTTTCTTTCCATGCCTTAGAGAGCAGCTGAAATTGAAGATAAACTTCGGCAGACAAACAGAGAGTTGGAAGATGAGAAGGTGCGCCGTTTCTGTTGTATATCTTTTTACGAGTTGACAGGGCAGCTACATTTGTAGTCATGTTTTGCACTGACCTGGCTCTAAGTTTATCCTTTTCACTGAAGAAATTTATTCTGCTATACGCTGCTTTTGGTACTATCCTTTCTTTTTATTTTCCAGCATGTATTTATGTTGAGGATTTTATGATGTCAAATAGATAGCAAAAGAGGGTGCCCTAGCAAAGATTGCGAGGTTGGAAGTGGAGATGGAAGCAGCATCCACGGATCTTAAACTGGAAAAACAACGATTGCAAGGTGCTCGAGAACGAATTGTCCTTCGGTATGTCACCCGTTGTTCAACCAAACATTTTATGCACGACAGTTTTTGCATCAGTTACTATCTCGTGAAACTTTCTCAAGGTGACACCTGGACAATGAAATCGGCCCTGAGTACGTACTACACTAGTGCATCGTGGGTTTTCTGATAAAAAGTGATGTATCAATTCATTACGATGACTAAAACTGAGTTTTGTATGTCATGTAAGATCCAAGATTTTTTTTTGCCACCAACCTGTCACTTTGAAGCTCGGAGATTCTAATCTTTGCTAATCATTCTCGTCAGTTTGCATCTTACTAACCGAGGCTTGGAAATAGTCTGCAATGTCTGTTCTGGCTTCCTAAGGTGCATGTTTTGTTTATCTAGCAGAGAAACTCAACTGCGAGCATTTCATTCCACCGCCGCAGAAATAGCTGAACTGCAGCAGAGGCAGCAGGATCAGCTATCAACGATGATTCGAACTCTTGAAGATGGTGACAGTGATAATGATCACGACCATACTAATGTTCCAAATGTTCGTACAAGAAATCCGTCCGCTAAAGCACATCCAGGTCCTCTACATTACTCTGAGCACCAAAGCAGCAAGCGAATGGGGGAATTGCGAGGAACATCTCCGAATACATCGGAGGATCGGCCCGTGCAAATTTTTAGGAGTGGAGAGATTGGCACCAAGCGCATTCTAGTTCATGGTGACGAGAGCAGCGAAGAAACTGCTACTTATGATGATACTGATGGAGATACTCGACAAGATGACTGTTCCAATGCTTCCCAATTTGCTACACGGTCCTCGGATGTCTATATCCCTCCTACACAAGTTCTAAATGTTGGAAATATTTCGGTACCCACTTGCTTGCAGACTGGACATTCTCAGCACATGCGTGAGGGTGAATTATTGCAAATCACAAGCGGTGAAGTCGGAGATACTCGGCTAGAGAATGGAGAAGTTGGTTCCATTCAGACTGCAAATGCTGATTTCGGGTGTACGCAGCTACTTAATCAAGAAACTAAATTGGAAGGTGTGTAACGATGTCCCTTAAAATGCCTAGTGCTAAAGTGGAGGAGGGATTTTGTTTGCGGTCCATGGTTTGCATGAGACAGTCTTGAAAGTGATCAGCGGCAGTGGTGGGCGCTATTCTCTCAAACAGCAGAGGATATCCTTGTTTCTTTAGTGTTTTTTATAAGATTGTATTCATCTGCATTCTCTTTGTTGAAGAGGTCATAAATTATGGCTTTGTGTTGATTCTTAGGACGTTCCATTTTATTTTACTTCATTTGAACACCCAATCTTTTGTTGATACTCACATTCTCATGAAATTGCTGGAGAAAATTTTGATGATGAGCATACTTGATCTTCGGTTGCCACTAGTTATTTACAGGGAGGATGGAGATAATTGTGCATGACAATGCTGACAAATTGTAATGATGGGGCGGCTGTCTATTTGGACTTGCACATCTAGTTTATACTTAACTTTTATTGAGTTTTCGTGGTTTGAAAGTTAATAACCTCTTGGTTGAATCTAATCTGCTATTACAATAGATGTCATTAGTACATTCCCGTGGCTACTAATACATCTTCAAGCAGGAATGCACTCCAAGCCTGTCTGCGATGAGCATGGATCTCCAACTTGGATATGAGTATTGCTTGGTCACTGGATCTTCCCGTGGTCAATTAGTTCCAAAAAATGTAAGAGCTTCCAGAAGTTGAAAGTTTGTGCTTTTCAGGTCCATCTCCGAGAGCTAGGTCTGAAGGGGTGGGTGCTAATCAGGACCGTAGCACTAGTCAGGATGGTGTCCCGACAATTCACATAGATGAAGGTGAACCAATCATAGAGGAAACTGCACGGCCTGATCATACGGGACTTCGCATCGGGTATTTGCTAGACAATACGGAGCGATGGGAAGATAGCGCGGATGGTAAGGAAATTGTTATAAGGATCAAGTTGACCTGCATATGTTCTTGTTCGAGTTTGCCTCCAGTATCGTGATTTGAGGTTTATTTAGATCTATGATGTTGTATATTAGTTTGCACCTAAGCGGTGTAAAGCAGACTTATGTTTACAAGATTGTAATCTTGGGGTTTTGTGGAAATATGTCTACAGCAGATCGAAGGGTTTCTCTTGCAACATTACGAGCAGGGTCAACATGTAAAGCGGATGCTAGGGACATCAGAAGGTGTCGTAGAGATTCCTTGTGTACAGCAGATCTTATCGCATCAGAGGTAGCTGGGAGCTGGGCAATGACCACGCCTGCTTCAGATCATGGAGAATCCGACTCTACCAGTGCTGAACGTGATTGCGCGAAGGAAGAGTGTCGGAGAATCAGTGATGATGGAGTAGAATATGCAGCAAGTCAAGTTGCCACGAATAGTATTGCTGGAGATAAACATCCCGAAGGAAATGCAGCTTTCAAGGGAGGAAAGATTCTTAATGAAGGAGACTTTAATATGGATGTAGATATGGATATGAGTCAGACAGCACCCAAACACGTTGGTGCCGATCTGCATAGATTACGAGAGCATGAAGTTGTCAATGAAACGCTCAATATAGCCACACTAGGCTTTGATAACTCGTATGTTCACGGCAGAGATACTGTGATGGGTAGTGACGATTCTAGCGACACATGCAGCACGGAGGATACCAGTCGAGAAGAGGGGGAGATTGGAGCATCCCAGCTTCGAGAATCGGAGCCTGTTTCCCCGCTCATGTATGTGCCGTAGTTTGTTGTCACCGTTATTTCATGCCCTTCTCTTGAGTAATTTACGCTTGAGTTGATTGATTTTAAGTATCAAAATACTGCTGCCTTTGTTTAGGTACTTCTTTTTCTTTTTTCTTTTTTCTTTTATTTCTTTATTTATTTTTTTCATTTCCATTTGAATTTTTACTTGTAATCGTAGCATTGGTTTAAACATTCGGTTTACCTGTGGTCATTCGAGATAATTTTCATGTCCGACACCCTAATGTGCTAAAGGATAGCCAGAAGAAACTTCAAGAGAAACATGTGAAAGGCATCAATATTTTCAGACCATCTCCAGAAGGGGACTTAGTGAAGACATCTATCTCGTTTGTATTATGGGGATGGATGTGGATGGATGTCCTCATATGGATGTCCATCAGCCCAAACCCTTAATACTACCCGCTTGCCTAGTATCTAAATTTCTGTGGCTGTCCTCACATTCTATGGTTGCCATCCTCTGCTTTGTGGTATTGTTGGTCTTTGTCTGTCTTTTGGGGATGCTGTATTGTTCTGCTGCTATCCTTTTATTGCTACTCTTATATTATTACTATTGTGTTACTGAATTGTGTTATCATAATTTGAATGTATTTTTGGCACAAGATTTATGAAAATAAAATATATATGTATGTGTGTATGTGTGTATATATATATATATATATATGTGTGTGTGTGTAATCTATATAATGCTGACATCTAAAATTGTAATGGCAACAATAATTTTTTTTGTATAATACAAGTAATTTGAAGATTTTTTTAAGAAAAAAATTAAAATTATCTTATTTGAGCACCAATCTTATAGTTGCATTATTTTTCTTTGAGAAAAAATCTAGACTTATGTACGATTCAGCTAACAGCTTAAGATTTTGAAAATCTGCAATTGGCTAGTCATGGATTGAGTGGGCTAATCTGAGCCTAGCAAATACAACTGGATGATTTCTACCCTTCTTATTACTAAGTTGACATAGTGCACTTAATACTGCTACAACAAAAGTATCGTAATAGATATAAAAGCATAAATCCTAATTAGAAGGTCTCAAATAAAAATACATGGCTAATATATTCTTCAATTCATCAAAACTCCTTTGGCACTTTGATGTCCATTCAAATTTCACCTTCTTCCTTGTAAGGTTGGTCAATAGTAAGGAAGATGTGGCATTATCCTCCATGACATTGTCGTGTTGTGGTTTGGCTATCATATAAAAAAATTGTATATGTATATTTAATGTACAATTTACTACATAGCTAAATCAAAGCCATATCAATGGACTTTTATTGGTTATAGGATGTGATTAGGTTCTTAGTTTAAAAGGGATCTATTAAAAAGATTATTATTGAGATTTATACAACCTTATTTCTTCTTTTGATAGTAATTTTGAAGTTGATTTTATATTGATAGTAACTTTTGTATATCTTAAATCACCTTTGTTAGACATTGGTGATCCTTAAGATCTTATTTATTTCTTTTATTTGGTATTTAGAACACATATTATATAAATCTTATAACAAAAAAGATTAGAAAGAGATTTTTAGTATGAAGGGGGTAATTAGGCCATCTGTGTAAATGAATGGAGATGGATGATAGAAGTTTCTATTCCTATTGGCCAAAAATCATGCCCAATGGGCTTCAAGGAGGCTGCCTGAGGATTTATTAGGGATTAGGGTTTGTTTTTCAAAGAGGAATCAAACATCAGAGGCTATAGTCACGAAGTTTGGATTTTTGGATATGATTTTGGTACAAAACTTGTATGATTTGGACTTTTTATAAAAGAGATATAGGCTCTTAAAGTTAGGGTGTTGAAATTGTACCTACTATCATTCTTTTGAGCATAACTCGCGCGTACAGAGAGCGATAGAGGATCAGTGATTAGAATTAGAAAGAACATTTTTTTGGCTATACTTATTATATATAGTTTAATGAAATCCAAGCTAAGATGAAGGAGATATTAAGAGTTGAAATTAGTACTTGTAAGATAAGAGCAATAAGTGATCCTACTTAACTAGTGGTTACATTTTGAGCTATATCTTAGGCAATTTGATAGATTTTTGGCTCAAAATTTTTAAGAGTGTATTTATTTATATCACAAGACTATAAACAAAAAATTTTATGGCATTAAAATTTTGGATTTGTGAAATATAAGGAAAATAGTGCTCGGGTGTCTTTGAGCTAGAGTTTTAAGCACCTGCTAGGGATTTTGAGATATCGGACAATCAAAAATTAATTTATAATTGATTCTTTTTTGTAGTAAAATTTAAAAAGATTTTTTTACACTTTGAATAAAATTTTATAGAAATTGAATTGTTGGATCAAGAGTTATTGGACTCTAAAGATCAAGAAGAAATAAGTCCTTGCGGATGAATAAAGTTTTGAAAGATTTTTGTAGAAATTTGAACCCTTTTTGTACAAATCTACTTGAATACAAGAGGATTTATCTATATATCTTTTCTTTTGTAATATTATTATATTATTTGTCTTTTTTATTAAAGACAAATCACTTATTGGAGTTTAGCCAAAAAATTTCAAGTAAACTCTCCACAACCAGGTATCCAATGTATTCCTAAGTAGAAGTTCATGCCATACAACAACATCCTTGTACCAACCAAAATGGCCCAAAGTCTTTTAGATGCCCTTTACATCTCTGGGTGGTGTTAGCTCTACTATCACCTTGTCCTTTTCAAGGTCAGGCTCTCTAACCTGCCTAGAGACCACATAATCTAATAACATGCCTCTGACCACTGCCAAGTAGATCTTTTTCAGATTAAGAGCAATTCTATAACGTTATCATAATACATGAAGTCTTGCTTGAGGATGCTCTGGACACCTGGCTGTGGAAGATAAAAAAAAAAAATGTAACAACAAGATCTTAACAACTCTAATAGAATCCTAAATAACTTCTATTAAACCTTAATAATATTAATCAAGCTTTGATCCAATCTTAAAGAAATTATAAAAAAGAGAATAAATGTATAAAATAATAATATATAAAATAATAATTTTAGAAAATATTAAAAATAAAAATCTTAAAGTCCTTATCAAACCTTGGTCAAATTCTAAGTCAAATCTTCATCAAATCCTAAGTCAAATCTTGGTCAAATCTTAAGTCAAACCTTGAATCAAATCTTGGTCAAATCCTAAGTCAAATCTTAATCAAATCTTAAATCAAGCCCTGATCAAATCCTAAGTCAAACCTTGGTTAAATCCTAAGTCAAATCTTGGTCAAATTCTAAGTCAAACCTTAGTCAAATCTTAAGTCAAATCTTGGTCAAATTCTAAGTTAAACCTTAATTAAACCCTCAATCAAATCTTAGTCAAATTCTAAATCAAAACCTAAATCAAATCCTAATCAAATCTTAAATTCAAATCCTAACTCTAATGAAATCCTAATCAAACACTAAATCCTAACCAAACCCTAATCAAGTCTTGAGCAATTCCTAAGGCAATTTTAGAATCTCAATAACTACCAAATAAACTATTGATTTTGATTGAAAATTTACACATGTCTAAATAACTAAGTTGACAATAAACATATCAAATTTGAAGAAGATTAAACTTACCAAAAAGAAGAAAAACCTATAAATCTGGACAGGTATCGGCTAGCCTCCTTCTTCAATCTTAACACTAATATTCTAGTGCCTAAATCTCTTGTTCTCACTATTTAATTGCTTTCAAATTTTATGTGTGCATAGGAAATTAAGTCTTCTATGTGTAAATACAAACTTCACTCAAATCCAATTGGCAAATTACTCAAAATCTGCAAAATCCTAATTGACCTTCAAAACCCAATTCTCAAGACCTTAATCCACTTAAATCTCAATTACTTATAATTAAACTATCAAATTAAGCTCAAAATTGTAGCACAAATTGATAACAATAATATCAACCAATCTACAAATGTTTAGCCATAGATCTACTATAAAACTTTTGTAATTGTCCAAAGCATAAATCCTATTTTATTTTACAAAATTCAAAGTTGCCCAAAACAACCTTGACTTTGTAAAGCTCTTACAAAGTCAATTTTGATCCAAATCACTCCAAATCAAATATTATGCAAAACCTCTCAAGTTTGCTTTCTAATTCTATTCTAAGATCTACCAGAAAGCCCTTCATGTGCCATAGGCATGCTGTTTTGTGCCTCAGGGCCTGATTTTGACCCAGGTTCATAACCGGCCCTCTCTAGGTATCAACTCTTAGAAATTTGTGATAAATTTTTTTGAAATCTATTTTCAAATCCTTTCTTAAGATGCCTATATTATTTATTTTTCTTATCTACTTTGTTTTGCCTTATTTATGGCCATACAAAGCAATTAGAAGTCATTTCTATAAAAGGTAGTATTAACACCTTTTGATTTTTTCCTATTTCCTTCTCTATAATTTATTTTTTTAAGATAATTTTCTCAAATATTTTCATTTGAGCTTTTCTATAATATAACCATTTCTTTTTTCTTTCCCCTAATAGTCATATTACTACACAACGATGTTGACATCAATCAAAACATGCTTATAATTGCTCCAGATGATCCTGCTTGCTACTTTGTGTGCTGAAATCATCAATAAACATTGACATAGTCTTGTATTAGAGGTTAGAAAAAACAAAAGTCATCACCCATTGGAATGCTGAGAATACATTACTTAATCCAAAAGGCATTATCACATAAATAAAGGTTCCCTATGGTGTTGTAAACACCATTTTGTGATAGTCTTTTGAAACAATAGACACTTGATTATAACTTGAATATCCATCCATAAACGTAAATAATTCATGGCCAATTACTTCATCTAAAATAGTATTAACAAAAGGCAAGGAAAAATGATCCTTTAGTGTTTGTTTGTTCAAGGTTCAATAATCAATATATATCTTTAATTTGCTATTCTTTTTCTATATCAAAACCATGGGTGATATCCAGTCTGTGTTTTCCACTGGTCAAATAAAACCTGCCTACAAAAGTCTTTCCAACTTTGCCTACACAATTAGTTGCAACTTAAGGTTCATTCTTTGTTCCTTTTTATGAATGGATTTTGTATTAGATATTAATGGAATAGTGTGCTGAGCTACTTCAGAGGAGATATCCTTAAGGTCTTTATATGACCATGCAAAGATGTCTTGAAATTCCATTATCAATCCTTTATATCTAATTATTTTCTCATTGATTAATTGACATCCAATCTTAATTAGTTTTGGTTCTTTTTTCCATTCAAATGACACATCTATCTTCTTCCAATCACTATTTGGCACATGAATGGGATTAAGATTGGTCTATGGTACCAATCATTTGATATGAAGGGATAGATTGATAAATCATGATTTATCTCTAATCCATTTGAAGTTTGTTTAAAATTTAAAGGCAATGGCAAGATATCTTCTTCTTTCATTAACATATCCAAATTAACAATCTATATGCCATCCATTTTTATATGGCATACATCTTCATAAGTAATATCATCAATCAATGTTATCAAATTTAAAATTTTTTTTAGCTATGAGGCCTCAATAAGGTTGTTAAGCACATTCATTGATTCACCAAATAAAAATTTTAAGGGACTTATCTCATCCTCAGATGGCATTGATTGTGCAAGACACTTAGCAAATATACCATCATCCTTCCAATCATAGAAGCCTCATCTCATATACTTCAAAGGGCCAAGATTCACTATTTGGAACTTTAGATTGTTATGAGCTTCCACATACACTGTTGAAATGATTTTAGGTGTATTAATTAATTTTCTCTTAGAATCTACAAATTCCTTCATATCCAACTTAAAGATGAGTAATTTTCTAGGCTTGATGGGCATCCTAATGTGGTTAGAAGGCGGACCATAAATAATAGAAGATTTTTCACCTCTCCAATCTATGACAACTCCTGCCATTCGCAATTAACTACGTTCAAATGGTAAGAAATAAGCATTAAATTTACTTTGTAATTGAATAATATAGAAGATAAGATTGTATTCATTATTCCTTATTTGGACCTTGCAATTGGAGATTTGTCCCAATAAAATTTAATTACTTTGATTTGCAAGATTGACCTCATAGGGCAAAGGACTTGTAATCTTAAATCCTAGCTTGTCCATAGTAGAAAATGGCATTTTGTTCAATCCACTTCCACTATCAACCAATACATTTGGAATGATCTTATCTATAATCTCTACCTCAATTTCTATAGGACCTACTTTTCTAATCAATCTTGGCTCAATTATTGTAACTCATTCATAAGTCTACGTAATCATTTTGGTAGTAGTAGCTTCTTCTTTAAATTCTCTCTTAATAGAAGAAGCCACTTGAATAAGTTGTGCCATAGAAATGTTAGCTCTGGTATTGCAAAGGTCAATCCACAAATCATAAGGCTCCAAAGGGTTTCTAACTCTATGATGTTTAACTAATTGTATTCCATAGCTTGCCTTCTCTTTCTACAAATTGGAAGATATTATCATCTTCTTCATCCTTCGCCAATTCTTCCTCAACATCTACTTCCT
The DNA here is from genome assembly GCA_036785485.1 of Physcomitrellopsis africana. Lineage (NCBI taxonomy): Eukaryota > Viridiplantae > Streptophyta > Bryopsida > Funariales > Funariaceae > Physcomitrellopsis > Physcomitrellopsis africana. The sequence continues at coordinate 10,800 of JAWRVF010001541.1, read as the reverse complement.
TCTCTTTTTTGGCCTGCTTAGTAATCTTTGTTGCTTCCTTGGCCATATAATACAGTTCAGAGAAATGGAGAGAATTCTCTGACTTTGTAAAATTTGGCTCCTTCAAAACAAATTGCTTAGCAACCTCTGCAACTGCTCGTGCTCTCGTTGTAGCTCACATATTTTCTACTTTAATATTAGAAGATACAACCTCATCAATTCGAGCAAGATTAGAATGTTATATTGTGTAATTGGCAAATAGATTAGATTGAACTAAATCTACAAACCTTACATATTGCGGGCCTTGTGGTCTAAAAGGACTTACTGAATTAGACAACAAAATTACACCTTCTTGAGTTTGAATGCCTACATGAGAATTATGGTTTTGTCGATGGTTTTGGTGGTCATAGTAAAGATTTGAAGGCTTTGGTGTCATGTCAGAAATATTAAACCTCACTACTCTAAGATTCTCTTTTGCTTGTCGTTGATAATCACTAGCATGAAGGTTGAGAGAAATTACCTTGTACAGATGTCTATACAAATTGGAAGATATTATCATGGAATGGATGCCATGACAATTACTACACACTATGCCAAGCTCCATTCAATATTTACGTGAAGGATGCATCTTGCCACATGTCATACAAGGTGGGTTCGTCAGTTCTTGTTGTTGATTAGAACTTGGTACTTAGAATGTACTACCACCAAAAGGTGGTCGTTGAAATTATCGAACCATATGTGGAGGCTGATAGACATTGTCCATGACTAATGGATAGACAAAATTGAATGGAGTGACCTGCTTGGCTGCAATTACTATAGCAAATTCCTGAAGAATGAGTGCTAGATTCATACATAGGTGGCGGTTGATTTTGAATTTGATTTTTCATCAAACATGACATCTGCTCACTCATGGCTTAGAGGATTTTATAATGCCATTTTTGAAACCTCCATTTGTCTTTTGTACCTTAGATTTCAAATCTTCAAATAATGCATCTAATGATGGAGTCAACAATTGAGTTGGAGGTGGTAGCAAAACTGTAAGGGATACTGGTTGTAATAGAATAGGCTGACTTCCAAGAGACCTATGTGCATGTGACTCCAAAAAATGATAGTAAAGAGGAATGAACTTTGGAATAGGTGTGCTTTCTCTTCTCTATATTTTCTTATTTTCCTTCTCAATGACTTTAGTTGCCAATATGGCTCTCTAAGCATCCTCCAAGGTTCTAGGTTGTCTATTTAGGATCTCATAAATAATGGAGTTTTTACTAAATTCTTCAATAAAATAATGATGGATTGTCTCATTGGTCAACATTTGATCCACATATCATGTACACACAATCTTGAATCTTCGCACATATGATGTGATATCCTTATCAAGGCCTTGTCGAATGTTAGTGTAGAATAGATAGATAATTTTGGGTAGTAGAATAAGATTTAAAAATTGATAAATTGGATGATTAATCTAAATCTTAGCCAATATAGACGGTAATATAGAAAAGTTAGTTAAAAAAATAGTTAAGGCAGGAGAGATGACAATTGGTACCTCGGTTTTTAGTATAAAGAGAATAGGGAAGAAGAAATTGGGGCCCAATTGAGAGAGTCGAGAGCTGGAATAAGCTTGGTACTACCTCTTTTTTTTGTTTTTTTTTGTGTTGGATTGTAGTGGAGAATCCGGATTACATTCCAATTGATTGTACCATGTCAATTGTGAAGTATAATAATAAAACAAAAAATTCATATATATAGATGAATAAGAAATTATAATTGTTTGATGCTTGAGTTTGGTGTGGCAAATTGGCAGCCTAAGACTGAACATATTGATGTAGTTTGATTATGAATGAGAATGTTGTGCTATATTGACTGTGAGAGTTGAACGGTGAAAGAAAATATTGGAAAGATTATTAATTTTGAAATGGTTTCTTAGTAAGAAGTTATTTCCAATGATTGAAATATGAAGCGGTTGTATGCAATCTATTGATACAATACAATATTGTTAGTTGTTATCATAAAATTGGAGAAAGCCAACACATTACAATAAGAGAATTAAGGGAGATAGTATTACGAAGTTTATTCATGACTGCAAAGTAGTAGGAAGATGAAGAAGACGGTATTGTTTTGGAACGTTAGTATGTTTATTTGACTTTACCATTCAGGAGCAATTACTTGTGTGATCCTAATAGTGAATCTCATATGTTTAATCATTTCCTGTGTTAGAATCTACTTTTACAAGTTTATTCTAGGCAATATTGGAAGAATAAATAAAATGATAAATCACATTTTTGGCGCCACTACTTGGAATTAATAATAATTTTGAATGTTAGAAATTAACTACCAAATGAGTAGTTTTTGCATGATGTACGAAGAGGTTCAAAAATTGGTCTCAATTTGAAAGTGAAGCCAAATGTGTAGTTAGATTAGAGGTGAAAAGTAATTTTAGTGATATGATAAAAGATTATGGTTAAAAAGAATGAAAACATTGCATTGAAGAAAACACGCCCATTGAAAGGAAGACAGGAGAGAATGCAAGCAAGAAATTTATTGCAAGACAAACAAGAACGGAATGTAAAGAGGATGCGTTGATAGAGTTGGATTAAACCATGGTTGCATGCTTGTCGACACATCTGAGCATATCCAGAATACAAAAGATCTTTAATATTTTGGACATATATACCATTAAAAAAATTGCCAAGAACACTCGCAAGTAATTCGTCTAATAGTCCAATGTATCCCTTGAGTCTGTTAACGGAAAGAGAATATGACACAGAAGGATTGGATATTCTATTAGGTACTTTCTCAATAATAGATACAGCTGATTCTAGCAAGATTGCCACTAAGAACTAATTTAGTATATTTAAGAATTTATTATTTTCACTTAAACTTAAACCAATAAAATTATTTGTGGATAATAATAATAAATTGTGGAGGCTTAGGAGTCTGGAAAAGACAATTGGAAAATATAGTGTTTATTTTAATAAGGAACTGAGTGGAACATTATCATCTTCAATGGTGGTAAGGAGACCAATAGCTTCAATTTCGGTCCAAATGGATGTAATAGGCGATTGTCAACTAGCATAGCCCCATTACCTACTTTTAGAGGTTTGCTAGGAGTAGATCTAGATCAACATTTGTCTCAATTCTTGACTGCATGTATAGCCAATAATGGAAGAATTGAAGATATTTGATTGAGATGGCTGCCAGCAATCTTAAATGACACGACATTTGAATGGTATAGACGCCAACCTATGGATCAATTTTTTAATTGGAAGACATTGAAAAATATATTATTAATCCATTTTTGACCAATAGGATTTAAAGAACTTCTTAGAAAAAAATTAATGAATAGTAGAATGGTACCAAAAAAAGCGATGCAGTCATATTATAGCCAAGTAGCAAATGTACTTTATAAATGGCCAAATAACCAAATGCTAGAGTTTTTTTTTTTTTTTTTGTCTATATTGGTTAACGGACTATATCTATTAGAATTGAAAATATTTATAAAGGAGGCCCAATCAATCACTGTTGCTTCTTTACTTGATCAAGCTAAGATATAGAAAGAATGTCATTATGACCAATTCTTAACCACCGGAGCCACAATGATTCCATCTCAAGGAGTTTATTAAATGTCAACTTAGAATGAAACAATGGAAAATTATCCAAAAATGATTGATTATGGTGCAAATTTTAGTGTTAATCCTCAGAGAATAATTAATGTTGTCTCATTGTAGGTAGTACCACTAACAACTACAATTTTATATTCTCTATATCCCTCATATCAAAATCCAATACCTATAAAAGAGTTATCTAATGAACTAGTATTGAAGGATCCAAATGAGGCTTTATTATTAACTTTGACAAAGAAGATGGATGAATTGGCTATTAATCTAGCAAAGAATAAAAAAAAGAGGCATAAAACAACCAATATGCAATCCAATATTTGGTACAATAATTATAAGAGACAGGCCATTTGATAACGAAATGTTTTTCACCACTCCAAATAGCTGTGCAATTTTTTTTTTGTAAGGATTAGCATATCACTACAAATTATTAGAATTTACAAAAGCAACAATAGTTCGGTAATTAGACCATGATTCCACCAACTTTGTGAGATGTTAATCAAGTCTAGATAAGAAATAGATTTGGTTGGAATGAGAATCGTTCAAATAAATAAAATAGGAATTTTTCTAATTTTTAAAATTTGGCATATAACTAAAAATATGGATCTAATCTTCAAAATATTGTACAAAATCAACAAGGATATTTTTAATATCCACCCATTTACAAATCAATTTTAGATTCTACAATATAAATTGGTCAGTTGGGATCATTTATCCATCTAATTTGAAATAAGCCCAGCTAGTATATATTAATAGAAACATCCAATATCCCTAATGGAATTAAAAGAAGACCACTTTGATATTATTGTTGTAGGCAATTAGGACATTACGCTTTTGAATGTCCTAATCCAAGAATCAGTGATGAATATGCTCTAGTCTGTGGAAATTGTAAGCAGTCAAGACATACATATCAGCAATGCAATGCTCCATTTTAGTTTTAATAACTGAGATTAATATATTTTATTGCATAATAAGATAGAGGATAATAATCGAGCCCCACAAGATTCTCTAGTAAATCAAATGGAATGCATCTATGCAATACTTACTTGGATCCAACAAAAAGGAAAAGATCCTATTTCTTAAGTGAAAGCACCAATTGTAAAGAACCAATTCAATTCAATAGTTGGAACTCCAAATCCAATACTAGTACCAAAGATATTACCAACGTTGGGACCTAGTCCGTTTGTGCAATCCGATGATGTTCGTAATACCGAGATATTGGTTCAAATTAAATCAATACTAATATCTATAAAGTTCCAAGAACTTTCTTATCCATTAAAAGATTCTATCATGGATAGGCATTTCGACAAAATTCATTCAGCAATTCTAATTTCAAACTTCATAAAGCAAGATAAATTATCTCAAAGGGTTGAATTGAAAATAATAAAAAAGAAGTGGGCCCTCAAAATCACTACCAATATGAAACCATATGATATTTTGAAAGATTTGGATGAAATTAAATCTTCAATTTCTATGAAACAATTGTTAATATTCACACCAGAATATTGTTTTATATTGAATTCCTTGTTAATATGACAAAGGGCTTGTAATAAAGAAATTCATGAAGTTAGTTTGAATCCCGATCCAAGTGCATCGACTATTGATGTATCCATCGATGGTATTCTTATTTTCAGAGGTCAAGTGGATGGAGATTCTAATCTGAATTTAATGACTATTGATACAATGAAGAATTTAGATTTAATCCAGTTGTTACCCGCGACCTTGGTATTGAAAATGGCTAACCACAGTCGCGTAAAGCCTATGAATATTCTTTACAATATTGATATTGTTATTGCTTGAATCATATATAAGATTGATTATATTATTTTTTGATTATAAAATTCTACATTATCATATCTAATTTTATTGGATTGGCCATGTCTATATAAAATCAAAGCTAGGAATAATTGGAATCTTGGAACATTGATTATTGGAAAGAGTAGTGACAAGATTATTTTATAAATGTATCCAATCACTGATTATTGCTGATTGGATGAATAATCTTACAATTAATGAAATTAGTATATTAGAACCAAAAATAGGTAGTTCCAATTTATCAGATTACATGAAGGATTCAAAGCAGGAGAAGAAAATCAAAGTAGTGATTATTGCAGAATATGTGTACCAATCCATTAATTTAAGTACCAATGAAACACCGCAAATTATCAAAGTATATATCGATATTATAGATATAAAGCTAAGAAATTGAAAAGATTTCTTCCTAAGTTATAAATTTGCTTTTGCTTGGTCGTATGTAGATTTAAAAGGTATTCTTCTCAAAATTTGTGAGCATCAAATTACTTTAGAGGAGGATGCTACACCAATTCGTCAAAGAAAACATTGTCTTAATCCAAAATATTTCCTTATCGTAAAAGAAGAGGTAGATAAATTTTTAGATGTGGACTTCATTTATCCAATATCGTATAATAAATAGATTTCACCAATTGTGATAAATTTGAATAGAAAAATAAAAAGATTTGAATCTATTAAGACTTTCATAAATTAAACGTGGCTACCAAAAAGGATTATTTTTCTTTACCTTTTACGGATAGTATATTGGACGTAGTAGCTAGATATGAATGTTACTACTTTTTGGATGGATTTTTGGATTACAATCAAATTAAAATTGTAGCAGAGGATCAATTAAAGACTACTTTCACTACAGATTGGAGCTCATTGCTTATAAGGTGATCTAATTTGGATTATGTAATGCCCCAACCACATTTCAAATGGTAATGACACAAGCATTTCAAGATGATTTACAATTGTCAATAGAAATATTTTAAAATAATTTTTGCACATTTTGTACCATAGTTGACCATTTGAAATATCTTGATAAATATTTGGATCAATATAATAAATATGGAATATCTTTGAACTCTGAGAAGTGTCAATTTGGTATATCTTCAAAAAAGCTTTTAGAACACATTATTTTTGTGGCTAATATTGCTACTTGTTGCACCATATTGGACAAAACTATTTCATGTTTATGTAGATGCATCTAATATTGCTATTAGATCTGTATTAAGTCAAAAAGATGAAAAGCATTTGGATCATCCAATATATTATGTTAGTCAATAATTTGTTGTTACGGAACAAAATTATATTATAAATGAACGGAAAGCCTTAGGCATGATCTACTCTATAAAAAAAATTCCGCATTACTTGTTTAGTTATCCATTTGTCTTTCATGCTGATCACAATGCTCTTAAATATATGGTTAATAAACCTCAATTGAATGGACGCATTGTTCAATGGATGTTACTCATTCAAGAATTTAATTTTACTATTAATGTTCAAGCAGGAAAGACACATGCCAATACAAACCATTTATCCCATTTGACTAATACATTGGAAAATGAACCTATTAATGATGCACTTTCTCATATGGAATTATTTGCCGTGGATGTAATTTCATTGAAATATAGTGAATTGATTTAATATTTGATATTTCGGACATTCTCACTTACTTATAGCAAGAAACTTAAGGAGCACTCGATTTTGAAAAGTGCTCCATATACTATGATAGGTGACGCTTTGCATAAGGAAAAGAAAGATGGAATATTATGCCGTTGTATATTTTAAAGTGAAGTACATACCATATTGGATGGATGTCACCTAGATAATTATGGTAGGTACTTTATCGATGATAGTACTGCTCAAAAAACTTTAATGGCTAAATATTGGTAGCTAACAATATTTTCAGATGCACATTAATATGTCTGATGTTGTGATCCTTGTCAGCATATTGGTAGACCTATTAGTACATCTGCCATGCCATTGATACCAATTTTGGCACTAATCTTGTTTGAAAAATAGAATATTGATTTTGTAGGACTAATTATACTAGCCTCACAAAATAGATACAAAAGGATATATTTTGGTAGCAACCAATTATGTAACAAAATGGGCTAAGGCGGTGGCAACAAAAATTAATAATGCCAATACAGTAGCTATATTTTTATATAAGAACATTATCACTTGCTTTGGATGTCCCAAAGAATTGGTTAGTAATAGAAGAATTCACTTTATTAATACTATGATTGCAGCTTTGACGTATAAATATGAGATCAAATATCAAAAATAATCCCATATCATCCCCGAATCAATGGAAATCAATTACAACTTTATTATATATAAATCCATAATAGATTTCAAAAATGGGAGGGAAGAGGGCGTACTTATTCATGATAAGATTACCTATATTGTAGGTACATGATGATTAGAAAAGACGGCTGATAGTCAATTTTGGGTACTATTGCCATCTAATCAGAAAAATCAGATGTGAGGTTATTATACATTGCATTAAGGATTGTTGATTCAGACCTTAAGTAAAAGATTAGGAGTGGGGCACTTACCAAAAGTTTTTAAACATTGTTGTATGAAGAATAGATATTAGAGAGTAGAATTTCCATTAATAGTATTAGCATGAGCAAAAATAGTGTTAGCATGAGTAAAGAGTGAGAAGCAAATCATAGTCCATAATATCGATTGAAAGATTGAAGAGAGCTTTGGACAGAGAAGAAAATGTCCAAAATGTGAGAAATAAGAATAATTTGGAATTGCCATCCTTAATGGTGATCACCAACATGGAGCCAATGAAGTTGGAAATATATCGGTTCCCACAAATGCAGAGAGATTTTAGAAATGTACAATTATATGTATTTTTGCGAAGGTCAGATAGTTTGCCGCCTATTGATGTAGAATTGGTGGCTGAATATATAGCAAGCTATGATCTAAAAGATGGTTCAAGTATAATAAAAGAGAGGATAATCGAGATTGATGAGAATACCTTGTAGATGATACTATATGTATTACTTAATGAGCTTGCAGTGGGTGTCAAAGTGCCTAGTGACTTTAGACCAGAGAACTATTTTAAATGTGGTATATCATCACTAGAGAAGAATCAGGGCTGAAGGGTGGCAGAGGTGCTCACACATGAGCTTATGGAATAGATGCGGTTCATTCAAAAGTAGTTAGGCTTGAACAGACATACCACATACATGTTCAAATAGTTACTATTTGTTGTAATAGGAATGTTGGAAGAAATAGTGTTTAATTGGACAGCATTCGTAGCAACCAAAATCTATACGGAGATGGTAGCTAAGTGGAAGATGGAAAAGTTTGTATCCTTGTTCTACTCTAATTATGTGCACTCGATAATTGCGTACACATTGAATCAAACATCATCAATAGTGGAGAGAAATATACTCTCTCCAATGCCTCCATGATGTATTTGGAATCTGACGGCACCAATAGCTAGTCCAGGGATAGTAGTGTATGAAGTCAAAGAATTAAGTTGAGCAATGGAATGCGAGGCTATCCCAATGACTACACGAGGATGATTACCAATTTGCTCACCAACTGAGGTGGTGGCTAAGGTTCCAATTTTGAATATTAGAATACTAGAAGGAGGGAACCTCACAAAAGTGATATTGGGTCAAATTTTCTAATTGTAGCTTACAGTGAATAAGTTAGAAGGCAATTTAAGGCAACAATTAGAGGCGAGCAAAAAGAAGATAATGGAAAAAAGTCGCTGAATTGTAGAACAAGGTTGCATTATCAGAAAAAAGGTGGAATCCAAGTTGCTATTGAAGCAAAAATTAGCAAGGAATAAGAAGCTTAGGCAAAAGACAAAGAATGCACTCAATGAATCTTGAAGAATAAAAAATAAGAATTAATAGAGAATTCCTAGATATAATATTTTGAAAGGAAGGCGATGAAGTGTCACTTATAAATAGAATATGAAAAAGTAGCAAAATTAGAATAAGAAAAGGTGAAATTAGGTGACCAATATAAAATTGAAATGGACAAATTATGGACAGAAAATGGTACCTTGAAGGCTGAAGTGACAAAGTTGGAGGGTGATTTAGCTAATATTGGTCGACTACAAGTATTTGTCTCGCCAATTTTGAGTACTGATGAACTGGAGGAGAAGATGAAGCAACAAGAGCGCCAATTAGAAGTGAAAGATGCCAGAATTCTACAATTGGAGTCTCAAGTTTGGAAATTAGGAGTGGATAATGAGGATTTATCAGTCCAATTGAAAAATAATTATATAGATTTATCGGAAGAGGATAAGGATTTAACATTAGAACTAGACTTAGAGGAACCTTCTACAGAGAATCATAGAGTATCCTATTCAAAGAGCCAGCTTCATAACTAAAAGTGTTTTTTATTTAATCAATTGTGTATTTGCAAGAGCGTTGCACATATAGAAGTGGAGCTATGTAGAATAGATAGATAATTTTGGATAGTAGAGTAAGATTTAAAAATTGATAAATTAAATGATTGATCTAATTACTGGCCGATATAGACGATAACATAAGAAAGTTAGTTGGAAAAGTAATTAATGCAAGAGAGATGATAGTTGGTACCTTGATTTTTAGTATAAAGAGAATAAGGAAGAAGAAATTAGGGCTCCACTTTGAGAGTCGAGAGCCAAAGCAAGCTTGGTGCTACTTCTTTTTTTTGTTTTTTTCTTTTTTGTATTAGATTGTAGTATGGAATCCGGATTACATTCCGATTATTTGTACCATATTAATTAAAAGGTACAATAATAAAATAAAAAAATTATATATATAAATAAATAAAAAATTATAATTATTTAATGCTTGAGTTTGGTGTGGCAAATTGATAACCAAAGACAGAACATATTGATATAATTTGATTGTGAATGAGAATGTTGTGCCATATTGACTGTGAGAATTGAGCGGTGAAAGAAAATATTGGAGAGATGATTAATTTCGGAATGATTTCTTAGTGAAAACTCATTTCCAGTGATTGGAATGTAAAGCGGTGTCGGGTAGAGAGAACTCGCCTTGGAAAAACGCCGGATTCCTAGCTACTACTAGAACTAGCAGGGAACATGAGAGGAAGCCGTGCAAGTATGTTCTATACTTGCTCAATATTTGTTCAAGCTTTCAAGTTATACTTGTATTATACTTATACAAGTCTTGTACAAATATAAAGTATAAATACTTGAATAATACTTATATAAATACTTGTATAATACTTGTATAATCTTTGATATAATACTTATACAAATACTTGTATAAATATTATATATAATACTTATAGAATACTTATAGAATACTTGTATAAATACTTGATATAAATACAAGTATATATACTTGTATAAAAGGTATAAGCAAAGTATGAATGTATTCAAGTATATCTAAAAATACAAACGCATATGAGAAATACA
>JAWRVF010001540.1:0-60495 GCA_036785485.1 Physcomitrellopsis africana | reverse complement strand
ATATCACATAATTGTACAAAGTCTTTGACTGCCTTCCACATTTGAGGCCACAAAAAATCTCTTGATATAAGTTCTAAAAGTTCAAGAAAATCCAAAATGTCCTATCATTGAAAAATCATGACATGCTTGAAGAACACGTAAACGTGCTTCTCCTTTTGGAACATATAGGCGTCTTTTGAAATATAGTAGGTTATTTTTGGATTCGAATTTAGAAGAATTATGAGTCTTAGAAGAATTATTCTTGATATCATGAACAAGAGGGTCTGAGGACATACTTGACTGAATTTGCTTGAAAAAAGTTGAATCAACAGTCAATGTTGATTTTATTACTCGAAGATAAAACTGCTCTGGTTTCAAGAGAACCATTCTTTGTTGCTCAAAAGCTGCATCTCCTTCTTTTGGTGCAAAATAAGAATGTCTAGAAAGGGCATCGGACAAACCTTGTTGTTTTCCTGGCCGATAAGTGATAATGAATTTGAATCTTGACAAAGACATATTCCAATGAGCTTGACGACGATTCAACACGCATGCCTATATGAAATATTCAAGGTTCTTGTGATCCGTATACACGGTGACTGGATTCAAAGCGCCTTCTAGATAATGACGCCATTCTTGAAAAGAATCCACGATTGCAAGAAGTTCTTTGTCGTGGATCTCATAATTGATCTCGACTGTTGAGAATTTTCTTGAATGAAAAGGTACTAGATGAAGTTTGTCATCTGTTCCCATTTGTGACAAAACTGCACCCAAGGCAAAGTCTGATGCGTCTGTTTCCATAAAAAATGCCTTGGAAAAATCTACACGATACAAGATTGATGCAGAAACAAGCAATGTCTTAAAAGCTTCAAATGCTGCTTCCGTTTCTTGATTCCATTGGAGTTTGTCTTTACAAGTCAAACGTGTAAGTGGAGCCGCAACACGAGAGAAATCTTTGATGTAGATCCAATAATAATTGGGGAATCCCAAAAAGCATTGGACATCTCTTACCGTCTTTGGAATCTTTCAATTCATGATTGTTTTGACTTTCTTAGGATCCATCATGAGACCATCATTTGAAATGATGTATCCTAAGAAATCAACTTGAGTAGTGTGAAATACACACTTTTCTATCTTGGCATACAATCCCGCATCGCTAAGTTTTTGTAATACTTGACGAACATGTATTTCATGTTCTTCTACATTCTTAGAATAGATCAAAATGTCATCTAGATAGCAGACGACAAAATTGTCTAAGAACTCGCAAAAAACATCATTCATGAGATGTTGAAAAGCAGCTGGTGCATTCATAAGTCCAAAAGGCATGACATTATATTCAAAATGTCCGTACCTGGTTCAAAATGTAGTTTTCCATTCATCTCCTTCTTTGATGCGTACTAGATTATATGCTCCTCTTAGATCTATTTTTGTATAGATCCTAGCTTGATTGAACTGGTCAAGGAATCTTGATATCAAAAGTAATGGATATTTATTCTTAATTGTGATCTTGTTGAGTCCTCGATAGTCAACACACATCCGCAATGATCCATCTTTTTTCTTCACAAATAGAATTGGAGCTCCTGCTAGAGATTTAGAATGGCGTATGAAATTCTTAGCCAAATTCTCGTCAATATATGCCTTAAATTCAGCCAGCTCATCTTGTGCTAAATTATAAATTGGTCCAAATGGTAGTTGAGTTCCTTCCTTGAGGTTGTTTGAACAATCATATGGATGATGCTCTAAAAGAATATTTACATTCTTTTTCTCAAAAACATCTTGATAATCCACATATTGGCTTAGAATGCCACTTGAAGTCTTTCCACCATCAGAAACAAGTGTGGCATAAATAGCAAAAGTTGATCTTTCTTTTGCTGTGTGTATAAAAGCTTTTCCACCTATAAGTACGGATTTTATTATAATAGACTTATAGCTTTTCACTTGATCGGCAAGATGTTTAATGATGTTTTGAGAAAAATGAAGTCTATGAGAATTCCAATCTATTTGAGGGTTATATTTTTCTAGCCATGATAAACCTAAAATAAGTTGATTAGATGGAGATTTAATTATGTTAAAGATTACGTAGCTATTATGACCATCTATTGTTATTTTTATAAGACGGGTTTCATGAGTGACATCTCCTGAGGACAATGGGTGACCATCTATGACTTCTACATGTACGGGTTTAGGTTTCTATACTAAAGGTATTTTACGATTCTTAACAAATTGTTCATCTAGAAAACATGCTGAGGCTCTTGAATCTAATAAGGCAGAGGCTCTGTAATTTTTTGGTCCTAAATATACATCTATCATAAAACAAGGAGAGGGTTCTGAAGAGAGAATAGGACCTTTACTGGGAATTGTATAGGGTTCCAGCTGCACGGTCTCTATTGTAGCTGGACAAATTTATTTTCCGACATGTTGTCTTCTTTGATAGCCATACTCCTCATTTTGTAGTTGCGACGTTTCTTTGGACAATGTTGAGCAGTGTGCTTAGGTTCTCCACAATATAAATATAATCCTTCTTGATGACGACGAATCTTTTCTTGTTCAGTAAGAGGTTTAAAACGTACCGCATCAATTTGCATGTCTTCTATTTCCGAATGTACATTTTGTGAGGATGTTGATATTGCCATTGAATAATAATGTTGAGGCTCCCTTGTACGACTCTCGGATCGAAACTCAAAAAGTTGATTGTCACACTTCACAGCAAAATCAATTGCTTGACTCAATGTTTGAGGATCGGGTAAATTGAGCATTAATTTTTTTACCTCATATTATAATCCGTAGAGAAATTGACTGATTAGTGCAGCATCGTCCCACTTGATGTCGGTCGCTAGTTGTCAAAATTGTGAAGCGTATAATGACACTGATCGATTGCCTTGTCGTAGGATGCGAATCTTGTTGGTTGCAACACGAATTGCATCATGTTCTCCATACATTGATCGAAATTCCGCAAAAAATGCCTCCAAATTATCCAATATTGGATCACATCGTTCAAGAAAAGATGAAAACCATGATAAGGCAGGACCCGAAAGTAACGTTCTAATAAACCTAACTTGAGATCCTTGCGTAGGATAACTCTGAGGTTGAAGTTCGATCACTAGTTGTACCTGATTGATGAATCCTCGAAACTTAGATCTTGTGCCATCAAACTTCTCAAGCAAACTAATTTTTGATTCTCTAATGTTTGAACGGTGCTCCATCATAGGTGAGGTAGTATGGTTTGGTGTAGATATTGACGCAGCTCCAACCATCTCTATATCTTCACTTCTTGCTAATCTTGTTGCTCCTTGTGGTGGTAAACTGAGTTGATGCATTGCAAGCATTAGCTCTTTCATTTGTTCTTGCATTTGTGCCATTGCATTCTTCATTTCCGCAAGCTCTGCCATGATAATATAATAGAAAAGAAGATGTCTACTCTTACTTCAAGAAATACGGAACACACACTCAAAAGAAAAAAAATTCTAGAAACAATATCAGTTTAGAAGTGGGTACTCTACAACTTCTAATATGCTTATGTCTTATCAAGAGAAAGGGGTAATCCACTCTTAATCAAGAAAAGACAAAGCTCTGATATTGTATGTGTACTCTTGTCAATCTATCAAGGACAAGAACTTGATGAAAGCAAATAAACATATGAAACTTCTATTAAGAAGAATAACAAAATAGAAGTAAGGAAGTATGTATATTAAAAGAAACTAAAATGGCTATTGCCACAAGACAAGAAAACTATAGACTCTTGAATCTGGACTAGAAGCAAGAAAGGAGTTGACAAGAGTGAAGAAGGCTTCACTCTTGCCTCTATAAATACTATCTAATTAAGAAGCTACATGGCGGTATTCTATAGGACCTCATACACATGTCTAATTTGCAAGACACGTGTCAAACTTGCATGACAAGTTTTCCACATGTGCGCCACGTACTTGGCTTGTTCCGCAAGCTACCAACATGTGTGATACATGGCTAGCTTGTTCTACAAGCTACCAACATGTGCGCCATGTGGCTAGCTTTTTGACCAAGTTTCTAACCTATCAATTGCCTATAGACATGTATAAAGGTGATTCCGCATCTATGAAGCTTCTAGAAAGCTTTTCTATTAGATATTATCAAATCAACTTATTTTACCTACTTCTATTGATCTACTTTAATTACATAATTATTGGAATAAATCTTATGTCCGTGACAACGAGAAGTGGTGATTACATGTTGAGGAAGTCTAAGATACGTCAAATTCTGCTTGCCAAGTATTTTGAACTTTATTCCCTTTGAAGGTAGTTGATAGGTCCTTTCAGCCATCGATAATATCCTATATCAGGGCAAGAGGACTACCTTCTTATTTAATCATTGTCTTTGATAAATTCTTTCAAAGAAAATATTTGGAATACCATCAAAAATAGTTCCTATCTCTAAAAATATCACCAAACATCGAGAGTCTCTTCCAAGGTTTTGATACCAAACACATTATATTTTGCCATCAATTCAAGGAAGGACATGTTGTTCTTGAGGATCTTCATCTCAATTCCGTCATCTTGAAGGTTATAATAGTCGTAATATCTCGTTTGATATATCAACAAACAATGGCTTTCGAGTGGAATTTGTTGGTTGTTGATCTTCCATCTCTTTAGCATGAACAAATTCAAGGAAATAAAAAATAATAATACAAAATAGAATGAAACCTCTATGGAAACCTGCTTTGCTTTATAGCAAAGATTTTCTTAACTCTTTATCTTGGTTTTGACGGATGTCATTGATGAAATGTATTGACTTTTATTGATGCATTTGCTAAATTCTTGGATGGCTCGTATGTATGTTCTTTAATATCGTATTTGTGCCAATGCACAAGATATTCCAATCAATTTCGGCGCCGCCTTGAACCTAAAATCTCTTTAATCTTGAATTTTTTATTGTTGTTTACTTCTATAGGAGGCGGTGGTATTTGTCTTCTTCCTTGTATATCCACTGTCTTGTATGGTTTGAGTAATGACACATGGAATACATGATGGATCTTCATAGATTTTGGTAGGTATAATTGATAAGCAATTGGATTGATTTGTTCACAAATCAAAAAATGTCCAAGCCTACGATAATCCAACTTATTACAAGGATAGATAGTCTTGATATTATGATGAAATAACTATATCTTATTGCCTACATGGAATTGAGGTTGTTCCTTATGATAGACATCTGCATTGATTTTTTGTCATTCTTGAGCTTTCTTTAGTTGTACCTTCATTGTTGCATGTAGCATTGACAAACGATTCTTCAAATCTTCCATCACAGGATTATCAGCTTTTGAAAAGTCAAAAATATTAAGTCGTGGATGATAACCATAATTTGTAAAGAATAGAGTTTACTGAGTAGAAGAATGTACCGAATTATTATAAGCAAACTCTGCCAATGGCAAAAAAGTTGTCCAATCATCTTGATGGTAGTTAATGATACATCTTAAATATTACTCCAAAACTTGATTTACTCGTTCCGTTTGTCCATCAATTTGAAGATGGAAAGCTAAGGATAATTTTATATCCACCTTCAATATTTTAAAAAGAGTCTTCCAAAACCTTGATATAAATTATGTTCTTCTATTTGATATAATATCCTTTGGTAGTCCATGATAGCAATAGATATTATCAAGGAAGAGTTTAGCTATTTCTTCACTTGTAATAGATTTTGTACATACTATAAAATGTGCCATCTTGATAAAACGATCTAAAATCATGAATATAGAGTCATATGAACTTAACTTTGAAAGATCCATGATAAAATCCATAGAAACAGAAGACTAAAGTTGTTTTGGTACAAGTAATGGTTGGAAAAGTCCGTAAGGTTGGTGACAAGGAGCTTTTGATCTTAAACAAATATCACATGACAATACAAATTCTTTAACAGCCTTCCACATTTGAGACCACCAAAAATCTCTCGATATTAGCTCCAAAGTCTTATTATATCCAAAATGTCTTGCTGCATGGAGGTTGTGACGAGCTTCTAGAGCACGTAGTTGTATTGCACCTTCTGGAATATAGAAGCATCCTTCAAAATAGAGCAAATCGTTCTTGAATTCAAACTTGAAAGTATCATGAGACTTAGATGAATTATTTTCAATCTCATGGACAAGAAGATCTGAAGACATACTGGATTGGATTTGCTTAATAAAAGTAGAATCAACAGTTAATGTTGATTTCATTGCTTGAAGATGAAATTTCTTTGGCTTCAAGAGGATCATTCTTTGTTGATCAAAAGTTGAATCTCCTTCTTTTGGTACAAGATAAGAACATCTAGAAAAGGCATCAGATAAACCTTGTTGTTTTTTTGGCTGATAGGTGATGATAAATTCAAATCTTGACAAAGACATTCTCCAATGACCTTGGCGATGATTCAACATGCGCTTGGTGTCATATTGTAATTACTTAAAATATATAAAAATTAATTAAAATATATTATATATTTATGAGTCTAGATGTGTGTTACAATGATTAGTAAATTAAATTAAAAATGGTTGATAGAAGAAACTTTATTTTATTTTATTTTTACTTATTTTTATTATGGTATTTAAAAAATACAAGATCTAAATGATTAGTATGAAGCCTTGAGAGAAGGTGGGAGCCTAAGGATGAAAATTTAAGCTAATAGGAGGCTAATTGACAGAGATGAAATCAAGGCATGGTCGGATGAAGGCAAGGAATGGAAAACATCATCTCATTTGGTCGAATACCATGTCTAATGGACTTTGAGGAGGCTTCTTATAACCTTAATAAGGATTTCAGTGACTTCAAGAAGGGCATTAGGAAATCAAAAGCTAGGATTATAAAGTTTAGGATTTTGGCTACAATTTGAGTACAAAAATTAGAAGAATTGGAATTAGGATAAAGAAGTTATAGCCGTTTGAAGTTAAGGTATCAATTTGAGATATATTGTTACTCTTTTGAATATAAGGAGTTGTATGGTAGCTTTTGGAGATTGGAAGGATTGGCTAGAATAATAATTTTAAGACCTACATGTTTTATGAAAGAATTATTGCATTTGGAATTTATATGAAGGAGCTATAGGGAGGTGAAGGTGGTGCTTCCAAATCAAAGGTAGTAAATAAGTGGTTTTATTTATAGTAATGATTGGAGCCATAACTTGAGTTTCTAAATAAATTTTTGACTCAAACTTCTCAAAGAATGTGATATTTTGTGTTAATAAGCTATAAATACAAATTTCGTGGCATTTGAGCTTATAATTTGTGAGATATGAAGAAATTTGTATGTGGGTGTATAAAGACAAGGGTTTGAAGCAATTGTTAGGGTTTTCAAGATATCTCAAGATCTGCAATGAATTTGCAGTTGCAATTTGTTGTGGAGGTTGATAAAAATATATTAATATCTTATGTAAAATTTTATTATATTTGGAGAGTTGGATCAAGAGATATGATGTGTTGAAATTTGGAAAAATTTCCACATAAGGATATATAAGATTTTAGAGGATTTTATCATATTTTGGATGTTGTTGGTTACTTGAGGCTTATGTATTTAGTGTAATTGCTCCAAAAAATATATATATGAAATTAGAGCTTTCCTTATTTTGAAGCTTGATTGAGAATTTAGTGACAGCCAGAAGCCCAGCACTTTCTTAAGACAAATTCTCTTTATCCCGACAGCAGACATGAAATACTCGAGGTTCTTGTAATCTGTATATATGGTGACTAGACCAGAAGCGCCTTCTAGATAGTGACGCCATTCTTGAAAAGAATCCACAATTGCAAGAAGTTCTTGATCATGGATTTTAAAATTGATCTTTGTTGCTGAAAATTTTTTGGAATAGAAAGCTACTAGGTGGAGTTTGTCATCTTCTCCCATTTGTGACAATACTACCCTCAAAGTAAAATCTGAGGCGTCTATTTCCATAAAAAATGCCTTAAAAAAGTCGACGCGATACAAGATTAGTATAGAAGTAAAAGCTATCTTCAAAGCGTCAAACAATGCTTTTTTACTCTACTTGATTTTGTCCTTACAAGTTAAGCGTGTAAGTAGAGCTACAACTTGAAAAAAGTTCTTGATGAAGATTCAATAGTAATTGGCAAATCTCAGAAAACATTGCACAAATCTTATTATTTTTGGAATCTTCCAATCTATGACTATCTAGACTTTCTTAGGATTCATTTTGAGACCATCATTTGAAATGATGTATCTTAAGAAATCAACTTGAGTAGTATAAAATATACTTTTCTATCTTGGCATATAACCATGTATTTGTAAGTTTTTACAATACACGATGAACATGAAGTTCATATTCTTCTATATTCTTAGAATAGATTAAAATATTATCTAAATAGCAGACAACAAAGTCATCAAGAAATTCACAAAAAATATCATTCATAAGATGTTGAAAAGCAGCTAGTGCATTTATAAGTCCAAAAAGCATGACATTATATTCAAAATATCCATATCTTGTTTGAAATGCAATCTTCCATTCATCACCTTCTTTGATGCATATTAGGTTGTATGCTCCTCCTAGATTTATTTTTGTATACATCTTGGCTTGATTCAATTGATCAAGAAGTCCAGATATCAAAGGTAGAGGGTACCTATTCTTGATGGTAATCTTGTTGAGCCTTCGATAATCTACACACATCCATAGTGATCCATCTTTCTTCTTTACAAATAAGATAGGAGCTCCTATTGGGGATTTTGAATGACGTATGAAATTTTTGGCCAAATTCTCATCATTGTATTTCTTAAATTCAATCAATTTATTTTTTAATAGATAATAGATCGGTCCAAATATAGACTGAGTTCCCTCTTTGAGATCAATTGAGCAATTATATGGACAATGCTCCGGAAGAATGTCTGCATTTTTCTTTTCAAAAACGTCTTGATAATCTTGATATTGGCTTGGAATGCCACTTGAAGTCCTTCTACCATCAGAAATGGATGTAGGATAAATAGCAAAAGATGATCTTTCTTTTACTTCATTTATAAACACTTTTGCGCTTATAAGTACAGGTTTTACTATACTAGACTTATGGCTTGTTATTTGACTTATGAAACTCTTATTAATGCTTTGAAAAAAATCAAGTCTATAGAAAATCCAATCTATTTGAAGGTTGTATTTTTTTAGCCATGATAAATCTAAAATGATTGGATTAGAGGGAGATTTAATTATATTAAAGACTACACAATTATTATGACCATCTATTGTTATGTTTATAAGAAGGATTTTATAAGTAATATTTCTAAAAGATAACGTGCAACCATCTATGACTTCTACATGTACGGGTTTAGTTTTTTGTATTGAAAGTATTTTACAACTTTTAACAAATTCTTTATCTAAAAAACATGTTGAGGCTCTTGAATCCAATAACGTAGAGGCTTTGTGATTTTTAGATCTCAAATAGACATCTATTAAAAAACAAGGAGAAGGTTCTGAGAAGAGGATAGAACCTTTACTAGGAGTTGTATAAGATTTCAGCTGCACGGTCCCTATTGTAGCTGAATAAATCTGTTTTCTAACATATTGTCTTCTTTGATAGTCGTACTCCTCATCTTGTAGTTGCGTTGTTTCTTCGGACAATGCTGAGTAGTGCGCTTAGGTTCTCCCCAATATAAATACAATCCTTCTTAATGACAATGAGTCTTTTCTTGTTTAGTAAGAGGTTTAAAATATACCGCGTCGATTTGCATGTCTTTTATTTCTGAATGTACATATTGAAAAGATGTTGATGTTGCCATTATATTATAGTAATATTGGGGCTTCCTTGTGCGACTCTCCGATCAAAATTTAAAAAGCCGATTGTCACACTTCATCGCAAAAATAATTGCTTGACTCAATGTTTGAGGATCGAGTAAGTTGAGCATCAATTTCTTTACCTCATATTATAATCCATAGAAAAATTGGTTAATAAGTGCAACATCATCCTACTTAATGTCAATTACAAATTGTCAAAATTGTGAAGCACATGATGTCACTGATCAATTGCTTTATCGCAAGATATGGATCTTGTTGGTTGCGACATGAATTGTATCATATTTTCTATACATAGATCAAAACTCTACTAAAAATACCTCCAAATTATCCAATATTCTATCATGTCATTCAAAAAATGACGAAAATTATCATAAAGCAGAACCTAATAGTAATGTTCTAATAAACCTGACTTGTGATCTTTGGGTTGGATAATTTTGGAATTGAAGTTCAATCACCAGTTGTACTTGAATAATGAATCCTTGAAACTTAGATCTGTTGCCATCAAACTTCTCCAATAAACTAATCTTTGATTCTTTGATGCTTGAATGATGTTCAATCATAGGTGAAGTGGTATGGCTTGAAGCAGCTCGAATCATCTCTATATCTTTGCTTCCTGCTAATCTTATTGCTCCTTGTAGTGGTATATTGAATTGATGCATTGCAAGCACTAATTCTCTCATTTGCTTTTGCATTTGTGCCACTACACTCTTCATTTCAGCAAGCTTTGCCATGATACCACAATAAAAAAGGAAAAAATGTCTATTCTCACTATAAAATAAAACATTCAAGAATAAAAGAAAAAATTCTAAGAACAATATCAGTTTAGAAGTGGGTAATCCACAACTTCTAATATGCTTATATCTTATCAAGAAAAAAGGATAATCCGCTCTTAATGAAGAAGAAACAAAGCTTTGATATTGTAACTTCACTCTTGTCAATATATCAAGGACACAAACTAAAATAGATGCATAAGTTAGTAAAAACTATGTCAAAAGAAGATAATAAGATAGAAATAAAGAAGTATGTATATTCAAGAAGAAACTGGAATAGCTATTGCCAAAGACTAGAAAATACATGAGACTCTTGAACTAGATTAAAAACAAGAAAAGAGTTGACAAGAGTGAAGAAGGCTTCACTCTTGTCTCTATTTATACTATCTATCTAAGAGTTATATGGTGATATTCTATAGGA
This sequence comes from Physcomitrellopsis africana, assembly GCA_036785485.1. NCBI lineage: Eukaryota > Viridiplantae > Streptophyta > Bryopsida > Funariales > Funariaceae > Physcomitrellopsis > Physcomitrellopsis africana. The sequence continues at coordinate 49,602 of JAWRVF010001540.1, read as the reverse complement.
CCTTTTACACGTGTCTAATTTGTAAGATACGTGTCAAACTTGTAAGACAAGTTTTCCACATGTGCGCCACATACTTGGCTTGTTCCGCAAGCTACCAATATGTGCGATACATGGCTAGCTTGTTCCACAAGCTACCAACATGTGCGACATGTGGCTAGCTTGTTGACCAAGTTTCTAACCTATCAATCACCTATAGACATGTATAAAGGTGATTCCATGTCTATGAAGCTTCTAAAAAGCTTCTTTCTAAGATATTATCAAATTAACTTATTTTACCTACTTCTATTAATCTATATTAACTAGATAGTTATTGGAGTAAATCATAGGTCCGTGACACCCTCTCTCGATCATTGTCTCCAAATGCAGTAGTAAATCTTTCCATAAAAGCTTCCAAATTATATAAAATTGGAGAATTCTTTTCTAACAATGTAGCAAACCATGATCGAGCACTTCTTGATAAAAGGGTGTCTACAAAAGCGACTTGAGTGAACCTATTTGGATAACGAGAAATATATAGTCATAAGTAAAATTGTACTTGTTGTACAAACCCTCGAAAGTTGGATCTTGTTCCATCAGATTTGTCAGACATACTAGCTTTTGGTTCCTTTATGACAAACCTTGGAGCTTTAAGAAGAATTATGTGCATAGCTTGTCTACCACTTGCTTCCCTTAATTGAATAATCTCTTGTTATAAATTATAAATCTCTTGCTTAACTTCTTCAAATACTTATTCTATTTGCGATTTTTTTTTGGAATTGTAAAAAAATGCCAATTCTTCTCGTACAATATCCAAAAGAGCTTGAAGATCTGCAAGAGTCATCACTCTATTCTCTATTTATGAAGATGTACCTCTATTAACCTGATCTAATTCCATATTGACAAAGAAAAAATCGATAAGCCGTTAGTGTAGTACTTTCTATACTAAAAGGAATACTTCTAAATAGTTAATTTAGAGGAGGATAATCTACAACATCTAAAATGCAGTGATATATTTTAGAAAAGGGATAATCCACTCTTTTCTAAGAAAAATCAATTGTAACAAGTAAGCATACCAGTCTAGAGGGGGATAGTCCGCACTCTTCTAGAACGCAATAATATCTTGAAGATGGATAATCCACTCTTTATCAAGAGAACAAAGCTCTAATATGATTATGTAAGTCAATTTTGCCAAACCGTCAAAGATGCAAGATAGCGAATTAGCAAAGAAACAAGTAGAAGATTCAGAACTAGAATAATTTCAAGAACCAAGAATTAGATGGACAAGAACAAGAATTAGATCAAGAGCAAGAGACTAGATTGATATCAAGAACAAGGCAATACTTTGGATTGCTCCAAGACTTGTGTTGGCAAGATTGAAGTATTCCTTGGTCTTGTTTCTTATTTATATAACAAGGCCTATGTCCTATTGGATCTTCTAAGAATATCTTAGAAGATTCTAGAAGCTTGAGGAAGATTTTAGAAGACTCTAAAAGTCTATGGGAGGTTTTGGAAGATTATAGAAGATTCTAAAAGATTTTTAAAGACTATAGAAGATTCTTAGAAGACTAAAGAAGGTTCTAGAAGGTTCTAGAAGGTTCTAGAAAGCTATGGAAGATTCTAGAAGGTGGTAACTTAAAATATATCCCTGACATTACCACTTGACAAAATCATAAAGAAGAAGTAGATTTTGCAACCTTTATAGATAACATTAATTATAAAGATGACTTTGGAATGAACTTTGATGGCACTTAAGTTCATGAATAGCTGACATGATAGAAGAAGATAATCTTATTCTATTTTTATAATCTAAACAGACCTCCAGTGGTCTCATGGCTAGAAATGATTTCTAAATAAACTTATTCCTCTATATATCCTTATCTTTAGTCCTATTTGAAAAATAAAGAATAAATTATATTGGAGAAGTTCATTTTAATTCTATTAGTAGAATAAAATATCTAATTATAGCAACCAAGTACTGTATCAAATAGGCTAAAACAAAGGCACTTAAGACCAAGAATGCTAAGCAAGTAGCCAAGTTCCTTTATCAACAAATTATCACTAGGTTTGGATGTCCAAAAATCCTAATTAATAATAGGGGCAAGTATTTCTTAAATGAAGTGATAAAAGACTTGACTTCATGGTTTAAAATTAATCATAGAAAGACTACTTCTTATTATTCTCAAATCAATGGGCATATAGAGAAAGTAAATCAAATCTTAATTAATATCTTTAAAAAAACCATAACAACTTTTAAATGGAATTGGGATACAAAACTTCTTGTAGCTTTATAGGCTTATAGGATCATATTTAAGGTGATCACTCAAGCCACTCCATTTTCTTTGATTTAAGGCATAGAAGCCATTTTATCAATTGAATTTGAAATCCTTTCTCTTTGAATTACCTTGACAAAAAGATTGTCAACTAAATAATCTTTGATAAATAGATTAGAATGTTTAGAAGATCTAGACAAGGCCAGAAGATAAAATAATCAATACATAGAAATTATACAAAGAAGAAAAAAATTGCCTTTGACAAACTATACAAGATCAAAATTCTTAGGATTAATATGTTGGTCCTTTTATAAGATGTTAGGAGATTAGATTTTCTAGGAAAATTTGATGTCTTATAGTTGGACCCTTATGTAATTAAAGTAGTCTTTTCAAACAATTCAATTTGGTTGTAAATACTAAACGGAGAAGATTTTTCTACTAGAACTTCTAGAAATAGATGTAAGGAATATAGTATGTGATTTGTATCATATATCAAAAAAATAAAAAAAAACCACCTTATCCTTATATTTATATTTATCCAAAAATAAATAAATAAATATATAAATTTAAAAGTTAGAACTTATGATTTTATATCTAGTAAACATCCAAAGGGAGTTGAAGTATTGGTCATAAGAGAGGTTATTGAAACATATCAGATTTGAATTTTGTTGAAAAAATGAGCTATCATAATGAACTAGTGTTAATGCAAGAAAAGAACAACCTTGATACCCAATGGATACATAGGCTTTAGAAGGTTGATACCAAAATCTTCTCATATTGAAGAAAAATCTTAAAATATTATCTTTTTATTTTTTATTTATTAGCTTTGATTTCTTTTTTTTATAATTATTAATTCTTATATTTTATTTAATTTTTTCTTTCCTCCTTCTTTGATTTTATAAAATAAATCTTCTTTAGTTCTTTCAAATTAGTAGCAACTTATTTATTCTTCTCTTGGATAGTTGTTACAACTTCTATAGACAATTCTTCTATTTATTCAATAGCATTCTAAAAGATCAAGTTTTGGGTTCTTCTCCTTTGCAAGTTGTCCCAAATGGTCACCGTGTGTGGATCATCAAATTGATTCATTGGTTGTTTTAGAATAAAAGAATATATTTAGAGTGCCAAAACTACAATTGTAAAGTGAAGATGTGTTTAGAAGATGCTAAATAAAAAATAATAATATTAGTAAAAAAAATAGAGTCTTAGTAAATCTTGGAAGCAATTATCTTAGTTGATTTAGTTTTTTCTCTTAATTATAAGAATTAGTATTTAATTATTGAAACCAATGTTTATGTTGGCCTTCTATCTCTATGTATCACTTAATAAAAATATATAAATGTTATTTAGTAGGTAGAAGAAGCATGAGAAATAATCCTCATATCTTTTTAATTATTAATGTAGAAAATAAGATTTTTAATTGATATAAATTTATTTTATTATTATAAAAAATCACTAAGATAAAATAAAATAGTTTTAAATTGATATTATTAATTTAAAAATATTATAATAATTTTTAGAATTTATTTAAAATTTATTTAGAATTTTTTAGGAATTTTTAGAATAATTTTTAAGACTTTGGTAAAAATGAGTTTTACCACCTTGGGAGCTATTATGAAGAAATGGAGCAAGATTTGAAAGCCATACAAGGTTCTTAGGCTAATTGAATGTTTTTAAACATTGTGATGAAGTCAAAAATGCAAAAAAATAAGTTTTACTAGTAGAAAATAGGAGGACCAGCAGCTAGTATAGTCCTTGTAAGAAGGGAGGTGTACAAGTCCCATGTGGGTTGTGACACCTTGGATGTAGGTAGGATGATAAGACTAAGGCCTTGTGGTCTCTCTAGGACACCCTTATACACTACTTCTGAGCCTTGGTGAGGTTTGAACTCATAATCTCTTAAGCAAGTTATTCTTGAGATAAAAATTTTTTACTTAATTTTTCTATTATTTACCTTCTATCTTTGAAAAATCATAACTTAAATTTTTATATTTTTTATTATTATATATAGTTTTGAATTATATACTCGCTTGATACAATTTACTTCACTTGTTTTGTGGTTGTTCTTCTTGTTCTTCTTGCTATTTTCTTCCTTCACTTCATACCACCAATTATAAAAAATTCTTAAGTGAGGCCATCTTATAACTTAGATTAAGGGATAGAATTTTATTTTCATAGGATGCTCAGTCCATTCCAAAAATGATTTTTTAGTGATCCAATCAGAGTTTTCCAAGAAATACTTATTCCTTGATATGTAGAAGAATGTCTCCTAAAAACTTCTAAGTTATCTTATAATTAATCTTACATATTATCTTATCTTCAGCATCATAATAAATTCAAATAATAGAATTATTTTTTTTTCAAAAATACAATTCAATCCTATTTTTTGACCATAACATTTAAAATACTTAAAAATATCCCTTCTATCAAATTGGTCAATTTTGTTAATCACTGCTTATAATGCTTTGATTGCTAAAGCCTTGTTGCAATCATTATCATATTATTGTTGCATAAATCATGTAAATATTTAAAACATATTTGTAGTATTTGGATCCAAGTACATATCTTATCTACTAATAGAAAATTCACTTAAAGCTCCATCCAAAGCTCCATTCAAAGCTCTATCAAAAACTTCAAATTCAACTTTTTTATCTTTTTGCACCATCAATTCTAAATAACCACAAATAAAAACCAACATCTTCTATCCTAAACATTTACGTTAGGTTCACCACTTATATCATATTATGTGTTGTCTTGTTTGGGAATGCACCGGGTATGTGGTTGTAGAGGATGAAGTTATGTTTTATAAGTATGTAAGAAACTCTAATAGATTTCACCCATATAAGAAGAATGGAATTTTAATTTCAATTCAAAAGTATTTAAAGTTAATACAAAGTGCTTAAAAATACTCTTTTTAATAACCTCAACTATACAAAAATTCCAATTGCTTTATTACTTTTACAGTTAAGCAACTTTGATTTTTCTTTATAAGTCCTAATCATAGTAAGTAAGCTTCAATAAGCTGTAATTCTTAATCTAATTGTCTACTTGATGCAAAATTTTGCACACAAATGCCACTATAAGTCTTCTACATGCTTAAAAAATTTCAACTTAATCCAATTTATAGATTATAAAGAAAATGTCCACAAGCTACACTAATATCACTTGGCCACCAACTTTAAGTTGATACAAATGTTCCAATAGCAATTTCTCCTTTTTCAACTATTAACTTTAGCTTAAAATTGGTATATAGCTTTATTTCTAAGTCTTCTAATATCATGTCTAATTTCACCTTATTTTGACTAATAGATCTTTAGATATCACAAAAAACCCTAAATAATTCCAAACTATTAACTTACAATACCTCCTCGCACTAATGATCAAATATCTTTCAACCGCACTATTAGATTATTACAAAATTTTATACACTTATAGTACATCCAATCAACCATACACTATCAATTTTTTAACTATAGATGTTATATCCAAGAGTGCTAGCCCTAATTTTATTGCATAAAATCCAAATCACCAATATAAACCTTGACTTTGAACAATGATTGCAAAGTCATCCTAAAATCTCTAAAAATGGATCTTATTCTTTTAGAAGAAGCTTAAAGCTATCTTTCAAATTCTAATTGCTGATCTCTAAGTGAGCATATATTTTACCCTTAGTGGCTATTTTAGTAGCTCGAGCTCTGATTTCAACCTCATTTTGTAAACAATTGACCCCCCGGTATCAATCCAACCTATTTTAGGATTTTTTAAGCCCAATCCTATCTTCAATTTAATCTCAGTATCAACCATATTAATTATTTATCTCTTCTATCTTATTTTTATCAATTTATGGTTTTTTTTAAGGAATAATAGAATTTCTATAACTTAGTAGGAAAAATTAATAATTAATTCTTATCTATTAGCTATTAAGATAAGAAAATATTCTAAGAGGCTTTCATAAAATCTTTCTTAAGTATCTTGAGTTTTTATTAAATTAAGATGATTGAATATTAATTTAAAAATTAATTTTATTTATATATCCACCATATAAATGTATTATAATATGACATCATGTGGCTAAAATCATATACAACATTTGGTAAAGGTTCTATTCTCTCTTCAAATCTCTCATCTTATTTTACAATAGATATATCTTTTGGACCTAAAAATTACAAAATATTTTTCTTAATAGATTTAGGAGCCTCAACTTACTTTATAAATAAAGTTTTTTATCAAAAAATAAGAGATATTTTTAGTTATGAAAATTAAACCTATACATGTAGAAGCCATAGATAGTCATTTGATATCTTTTGGAGATGTCATCCATGAAAATATTTTTTTAGATATAGTAATTAACGAATATAATAAAATAATAATATTTGATATAATTAGATCTCTTTTTAATCTAGTTATTTTAAGATTATCATGGTTAAAAATATATGATTTTCAAATCGATTAGAATTCTCAATAATCTTAACTTTTCTTGTAGTTTAATCCAAAAATTTGTTAATCAAATAGAAATATATAAGTCTATGACATCTAAATCCTAACCGGTAGGTATAAAAACTTATATATATGTGGCAAAAAAAGATCATCTTTTATTATATATGCCATATTTATTTTTAATGTTGAAAAGTTTACAAATACTATTCCTAATTAGTATCAAGATTTTAAAGAGGTTTTTAAAAAAATAAATATAAATATTCTTCTAAAATATTAATCTTATAATTGTGCAATTGATCTTCAAGAAGGAGCTCAATCACCATTTGGACCAATTTATACTTTATTACAAAACAAGTTGGCTGCAATAAAAGAATATATTATTAAAAACTTGGCTAAAAATTTAATATACCATTCAAAATCTCTAGTAGGAATTCCTATCTTATTTGTGAAGAAAAAAGATGGATTATTGTGGATATATATAGATTATTGAAGACTTAAGATTACCATCAAGAATAAATAATTTTTACTTTTAATCTTAAGATTTTTTGATCAATTCATTCAAGTAAAGATCCATACAAAAATAGATTTATAAGGAACGTACAACTTGATCTGCATCAAAGGTGATGAATGGAAGACTACATTTTGAAATTAGTATGGATATTTTGAATATAATGTCATGTCTTTTGAACTTACAAATACACCAATTGCTTTTTAACTTTTTATAAATAATAATTTTTCATGAGTTTCTTGATGGTTTTGATATTTGTTATTTAGATGATATTTTAATCTACTCTAAGAACACAAAAGAAAATAAACTTTATATTTGTCATGTGTTATAAAAACTTAGAGATACAAGATTATATGCCAAGATGAAAAAATATATATTTCATATTATTCAAGTTGACTTTTTAGGATACATCATTTCTAATAATGGTCTAATGATGGACCTTAAGAAAGTCTAGAAAATTATGGACTAGAAAATTCCAAGTACAATGAAAGATATACAATATTTTTGAGATTTTCCAATTACTATTGGATCTTCATCAAGAATTTTTTGCAAATTGTAATTCCACTAATATGTTTAATTTGTAAAAAAAACTTAAGTGGAATAAAAAAATAGAAGTATCATTTATAATTTTGAAGACATCTTTTATTTTTGCACCAATCTTATATTACATTGACTTTTCAAAAGTATTTTTTATAAAAACAAATGTATTAGATTTTACCTTGAGTGCAATATTCTCACAAATGGAAATAGAAGATAAACTTCATCTAATAGCTTTTTATTTAAAAAACATTTTCAACAGCCAAAATTAATTACAAGATATACAACAAAAAAATTCTTTTAATTATGGATTTCTTTTAACAATGGCATCAGTATCTAAAAGGTATTTTTAATCCAATCACCAAAAAAAAAAGACATACAGCTCTTAATCAATAAAAGATGATTTTATTGAAGTCAAAACAATTTCATCTTCAAGCAATAAAATCAACATTGATTGTTGATTCAATTTTTTTCAAGCAAGTCCAATCAGGTATGTCTTTAGATCTTTTTATTCATGATATTAAGAATAATTCATCTAAGTCTTATGATACTTCTAAGTTTGAGTTCAAAAACAATCTATTCTATTTTGAAGGACATTTGTATATTCCAGAAGGTGAAATACAACTACATACTCTTGAAGCTTGTCACAACTTTCTTATAGTAGGATATTTTGAGTACAATAAGACTTTGGAACTAATATCAAGAGATTTTTGGTGGCTTCAAATATGAAAGGCAATAAAAAAAATTTGTGTAATCATATGATATTGGTTCAAGATCAAAAACTCCTCATCATCAATCTTACGGACTTCTTCAACCATTACCTATATCAGAACAACCATGGTCTTTTGTCTCTATAGATTTTATCACAAATCTATCAATTTTAAGTTCATATGATTTTATATTTGTGATTGTAGATTGTTTTATTAAGATAGTATATTTTGTATCATATACAAAATCTATTATAGATGAAAAAATATCTAAATTCTTCTTTGACAGCATCTATCAATATCATGGATTGTCAAAGAATATTATATTAAATAGGACAATGTAATTTGTATCAAAATTTTGAAGAATCTTTTTTAAGATATTGAAAGTAGATATAAAACTATCTTTAGTCTTCCATCCTTAAATTGATAGATAAAAAAATATATATAAATCAAGTTTTGGAATAGTATTTGAGGTATACCATCAATTATCATGAAGATGATTGGACAATTCTTTTGCCAGTGGCACAGTTTGTTTATAATAATTTGGTATAATTTTCTACTCAACAAATGTCTTTCTTTGCCAATTACAATTATCATCTACGACTTGATATTTTTGAATTTTTAAAAGTTAATAATCTTACAGCAGAAAACTTGACAAATCAATTGTCAGAGCTACATTCAACAATGAAGGCACAATTAAAAGAAGCTCAAGAATAATAAAAGACCAATGCAAATGCCTATCATAAGAAACAACTTCAATTCAATGTTGATAATAAGATATGGCTACTTCATCGTAATATTAAAACTATTTGTTCTTGTGATAAGCTGGATTATCATAAACTTGGACCATTTTTTATTTATAAATAGATCAATCTAGTTACTTATCAATTATACCTATAAGAATCTATAAAGATTCAACTTATATTTTATGCTTCTCTACTTAAGCCATATTAGACAGTACTATCATGTTGTAATTTAGCTATGATATAAAAATATTTTATATATATATATATATATATATATATATATATATATATTTAATATATAATTTATTACACAACTAAATGAGAGCCATATTAGTAGATTTTTATTGATTATAAAATATAATTAGATTATTATTTTATAAAAAATTTATTTAAAAGGACTATTATTAAGGTTTATACAATCTTATTTATTTATTTTTTAATAATTTTGAAGTTGATTTTATAATAATAATAAATTATATATATTTTGAGTCACTTTTGTTAAATATTGGTGATCCTTGAGATCTTATTTACTTCTTTTATTTGGTATTTAGAACACATATTATATAAGTCTTATTAAAAAAAGGATTAAAAAAGAATTTTTAGTATAAAAAGGAGTAGTTAAGCCGTCCATGTAGATGAATGGAGATGGATGATAGAAATCTCTATTCCTATTGGCCAAAAGTCATGCCTAATAGGCTTCAAGGAGGCTATTTGAGGCCTTATTAGGAATCAGGATTTATTTTTCAAAAGCATTTAAATATCAAAGGCTAGGATCATCAAGTTTAGGATTTTGGCTATGGTTTTGGTACAATAATTGAGTGATTTGGACTTTTTATGAAGGAGATATAGGTGCTCAAAATTAAGGTATTGAAATTATACCTATTATCTTTCTTTTGGATATAACTCATATGTACAGAAAGCAATATAGGATTAACGACCAAGGTTAAAAAAAAAGCACTTTCTTAGCTATATATTTTATATACAGCTCAATAAAATCCAAGTTAGAATGAAGGAGATATTGAGAGTTGAAGTCAAAGCTTACAATCTAAGAGTAATAAGTGACTCTATTTAATTAATGGTTATATTTTGAGCTATATCTTAGACAATTTAATAAGTTTTTGGGTCAAAATTTTTAAAAGTGTATATTTTTATGTTATAAAAGTGTATATTTTTATATTAAACAAAAATTTTGTCGCATTGAAATTTTGGATTTTTGAAATATGAAGGAAATGGTATTTAGATATTTATAAACTAGGATTTTAAGCACTTGCTAGGATTTTTAAGGTATTGGACAATTAGAAGTGAATCTATAGTTGAATTTTTTGTGATAAAGCTTAAAAATATAAATTAAACTTTAAAAAAATTTGATAAAAATTAAATGGCTTGATCAAGAGTTATTGGACTATAAAATTTGGAAAGAAATCAAGCTTTGTAGGTGAATAAGCTATTTAAGGATTTTATTGAAATTTGAATATTTTGTATAAACTAAAGAGGTTGTTTAGGAGCCAAAACTAAAGGGATTGTTTTGGAGGTGGAAAAATAGATATATAGAGCTATAATAAAATTTTGATTTAAAAATGAGATTTTAAAAATAATTAATTAATTAATTATTAATAATCTAACTTATCAACAATTAATTAGTTATGATTTTATAAAAAAAGAAAGGATGTTAAAGATTTTTCTATGCTTTAAAAAAAACTTTACATAAATCCATTTAAATATAAGAGAGTTTTATTAATATAATATTTGTTATAATATTATTGTATTATTTATCTTTTTTTATTAAGGACAAATCATTTATTTGAGTTTTATCAATAAATTACAAATAAATTCTTTACAACCAGATATCTAGTGTATTTTCAGGTTAAAAATCATGCCACACAATAGCGGATATACAAGGAAGAAGACAAATACCACTATCTTCTATAGAAATAGATAATAATGAAAAATTTGAGGTGGAAGAAGTCTTTGATTTGAGGCAATGCCAAAATAAGTTGGAATATTTTATACATTGGCATAGATATGATATTAATAAATATTCATGGAAGCCATTCAAAAATTTAGCAAATACATGAATCAAAATCAAAATCAATACATCTATTAAAACCAAGATAAAAAAAACCTTTACTTTAAAACAAAGCACGTTCAATGGAAATATCTTGTATCATTGTTTGTTATTCCTTTAGATTTTTTCAATACTAAGAAGATAGAGAATCAACAATTAGCAAATTTAGCTCAAGAGCTATCATTTATTGACTTACTGGATGAGACATTACGATTGTCACAATCTTCAAGATAATGAAATAGAGATGAAGATCCTCAAAAATAACATGTTCTCCTTCAAATTGATGGTGAGATACAACGTATTTGATATCACAACTTTGGAAGAGACTCTCAATATTTGATAATACTTTTAAAGATAGAAATTACTTTTGATGATGTTTTAAATGTTTTCTTTAAAGGAAGTTATGAACACTTCAACAATAATCAAATATCAAGGTGATCCTTCTACCTTAGTAAGGGACACTATTAATGGTTGAAAGGACCTATCAATTACCTTCAAAAGGAACAAAGATCAAAAATATGTGGCAAATACAATTTGGTGCATCTTAGATTCTTTCAATATGTAATCACCGTTCATTATGGAACTCATATCTAGAAGAGGGGATAATGTCATGGACATAAGATATACTCTAATAATTATTAGATAATATAAATAGATAGAAGTAGATTAATTTAATAATATCTTATAGAACAGCTTCCTAAAAGCTTCATAGATACAATTTCATCTTTATTTTTATCTAAAGGTGATTGATAGGTTAGAAATTTGGCCAAAAAATTAGCCATGTGTTGTATATATTGGCAGCTTGTAGAACAAGCTAATTACATGGCACACATATAAAAAATTTGTTTTATAAGTTTGACATATATCTTGCAAATTGGACATGTATTGGAAGTCCTGTAGAATGTTATCATGTAGGTTTAGGTAGATAGTATATATAGAGACAAGAATGTAGCCTTCTTCACTCTTATCAATGCCTCTTTTATTCTTAATCTTGTTTCAAGAGTCTCTATTCTTCTTATTTTTGGCAATAGCTATTCTAATTTAATATTATATCATTTTTGAGTGATTCTTTATTTCTTTTGAGTAACAAAAGAGTATTTTGATATTTTGATTGTTTGTATTTCATGTCCTTGACAGGAAGCTATAGATCTAATCTTTATCAATAGATGGAAGAAAATTGATAGTGGTATAAATCCTAAATTCTATTTAATTCTATCTAAATTCAACTTTATCAATGAATATTATTAAAAAAATATTTTTTAGACTAGTCTTATCCTTCTAAAGCCATTAGCAATGCCAAAAATATCAAAATAAGTGTTTAAAATTTTTTCTATTATTTTAATCTAATTATTGATAAGAAAATTAATTAGATAATCAAAAGAGATAAAAATAGATTTTAAGATTTTGTCATATTTTAAACATAACAGAAACAACTTGACATCTAAAAAAATCCTTTGAAATCCTTTTTTATTGAATTTTTATAATTAATTCTATCTAATTTTTATCAAAGAATAAAAACTTAATTTTTTAGATTCAAGATTTAAAGGTTTAAATTAGACCCATCATTTCTTTCTTACTACAAATTTTTTTATCCATTCTAGTTGCTTCCTAGTGATTTTTTCTTAATTTCTATTCTTTGTAGAATTAGTACAAGATCCTTAGAAATTCATTAGAATTTCTAAATAATTTTTAAAATTCTAAAAATTTTATTTTAAACTAACTAATATGTTAAGAATCTAGTTCTAAAGTAATTTTTTTCCATCTCAATTATAGTTTAGATGCTATCCAATTCCCTAGATGCACACCATCTTTCTAATTACTTCCAAAGTTCATGGAATGCTATTGATATCTCCAAAATTCATGAAAAAATTATGATGGACAAATTTGAAATTTTTATTTTGGCAATAAAATTTTCATGGAATTTTTATTTTAATTGCTATTTAAAGTTAATTTTCTTTGATATTTAGTGATTTTAATTATTATATTAAAATATCAAAAAAAAATTAAAAATTACCATAAAATCACTATAAATTAATATTAATATGATTAACATGGTTTCATGGTTAAATTTTATTAAAATTTCTTAGAGATTATCTTTTTAAATTAATGGCTAATTAGGATAATTTTTAATTATTTTTTAAAATTATAGTAGTAATTGGCAAATTAATTAGGCTAAGTTGGACTTATAGGCTGATTAGGTTCTTTTAAAGACCATGGTGAAGATGAATTTTCAAAGAGCTTGAAGAATTGAGATAGAAGCTCTTGAAGACTATTAATATAAGATAAATAGGCTTAGGATTAAACTAGTAGGATAAAAAGGGCATGGTAAGTAATAAGACCAGCCTTGTATGGTTCAAATTAATGGTTGTTAGAGGCAAGTTAGGGCCATTGGTCAATGGTGGCTAGTTAGGGCAAAAGATGACTTTTGGAGGCAAGTTAGGACAAAGACCAAGGAAGGTGGCTTGGCTTGGCTGCCACTCCTCTCTCTCTCACTCTCTCCTCTCCCTTTGACTCTCTAATATCCAACCCGCCTCTCTCACCCCCTCAGAAGTTAATACAATTAATTAAGAAAAAATTGATCCTTGGCGACTATTAGTTTAGCTGCCAGCCATAATTGATGTGAATCTTTTTTTTTTGAAGATCTCTTCAATACCTGCCCATAGCCATTTTTTGTTTGTAATTTCTTAAAAAGTTCAAGTGCATAGTTGTTTATTTTTTCCAATGGTGGCTGTTGGATCGAGGTTGGCGGAGCAAGGTAAGCTTTCTACCCTATTTTTGCATTTTTCTTAAATAGATCTCTCCTTTAACTTCCCATAGCCATTTTTTTTTTGCAATTTGAGTATGTAATGAAGTAATTATAATTTTTTAAAGTTTAAGCACATAGCTTAGTAATTTCTCCGTATGGTAGCTGCTGGACCTCGACTCTTGGAAGTGAAGTAAGATTAGAACCTTGATTTCATATTTTTTTTATATTAGATCTACTTGTTAGCTTCCCATGGGTAGGTCACACGTCTCATTTGGAGTTGTAGACTAGAAGTTATGATTTTCTGAAGTAGACCTAGTCTTGTCAGTATTGGTTGCATATTGTTTGTGGCAATTGATGTTTACTTGATTTTTACTGCTTACTAATCAACCATCCTAAGTTAACCTTAGGTTAAAATTTTAAACATAATTTATCAATTAATTTATAATTATTTATGGAAACTGCTCACTGTACAAAGCATAACCTGAGCACTTCACAATTAAACAATGAAGAGTTATGACGAATGTGAGTTTGCATTTATACTTGGTTAGCCTCACAGAAATTAGAAAACTTCAGCTAGTGTGAAATTTGGAAGACTTGTGCAAGCTAACAGGGGGATCAAATGCTTTCTTAAAAGCACGTAATCTGATAGCTCGAAGGATAACCTTCGCCCTGAGTGCACAGACAGGATCGTTATGGCATAATTGCTGATAATCAGAATAATCATGTCTTATGAATTTAATACGCCACTCTCCAGACCCTAATATGTGCTGTGGAATTCTGCTGATTAAACCCTAAAACTGGAATGAAATTGGCCTATCTACACAACTTTCTTCTTGGGCCTTGGAGGGGCAGGATTTATACCCCACTTAGTGCGAACTTCATCCAAATCCTCATGAAGATGCTTTTCGTAATAGATACACATGAGGTCCCTGGCAGATCTGCCAGCCCTCATTGCCCATGGCCCGTAATGTCCGAAAAGCACTGCTCGCTGTTCAGATTTAAGACGCCAAGCTGCTCCGGCAACGGAGAGGAAACACATAGGCAGTAATGTTTGCTGAAACTCTACCATCTTGAGTGCTAGCTCACCGACAACACTTGTTGGGCAGTTGAAAAGAACGTGCCAAAAGTCATGAACCTGTAAGTATGCCAGATTTGACATTTCAGCAATCTCTTCCGTGTCGTCAGAACTGGAAGAAATGAAAGAACCCACATACGATATGGCAAGACACAAAGATCCATCAGAGACATCAACAACGTAATCCATAAAACGTTTAAGGCATGAAATTCTCGATGGCATGGATCAAGCACACATGAATACCTCTCTAGCGCGTTGAGCGACATATGCTAACTCCTCGCTTTCCACAAAACGGACTGGCGGTCTGTCATCAGGGGAAAAGTTACGAGAGCCCATGAACTTAGCATAAGCCCCTCCAAAAGTATTTTCAGGCATATCCCACGCGTGTTGAACTCGGGATGCAATCACTCGAGGTCTTTCATTCAATATTTGCTGAAAATAGAGATAAGAACAACAATCAGCCATTGTCGTCCGATCCTAGGAATGACAAATCTCCGCCCCAAATCGGGCACTAAAAACAATATATAATACCAATGTAGAAAACAAAAGTACACGTACTCACAATAAATTATTTCCAAACCCAAAGTCTTTCTCTCGCATACAGCGCATGTAATGACCCTTTGCAGCAGGGTTTATAAATTCTGATGCAATAATAAGTTGCAAAAGAAGGCCCCTCAATTCAAAACGTAAATTTCATTGAAGTGTGAATCTGAAATCCAGAATGATACACGGACAGATGGAATCCCTTCCTAATCAAGCTTTGCATCCTGAAGGTGGCGAAATTGATAAACCCTAAACGGAAAATTGATTGAAAAGAGAGATGCAGATGACGTACTTGACCTTCAGGGGAAGCTTTCATACGCTCTAGAATGAGGTGGAAGGCGGGGCCTCCGGTGGTTTCTCCGAGCGCAGCCACAAAATCAGCGCGGGCAGGGTTGATGAGGGCGCCAACAGCAGAACCCACAGCGACAGCTGCCTGTTCCCAGGGTCTCAAGACAGTGATGGGAGTCGGGGTGGGGAGTTGAGGTTGAGAATGGGGATGGGAATGAATTGGATTAGAACTGCTCCGCAAGTAGCGATGCGAGTGAAAAGAGAACGGCTGGGACAAGGATCTAGAGAAGAGAGAGGAGAGAGCGCGAGTAGGGCAATGCATGATGGAGCAGAAGAATGGAGAATCACAGCAAATGATAGAGAAACAGTGAAGGTGGCGCTAGACGGACTAAATGGAGGGAGTGAGCTTACAAGTAAGCGGTGGTGTTGGAGATGGTGACCAGAGGCGACGGCGAGGAGGAAGTTTTACAGGAGAAGAGGGCAGGGTGGAGGGGTAGGGGGCATCGAGACGAAGTTAGGCACACTAGGAGGAGAGTGGCCTCCTCCCCCCCCATCTTGGTCATCTCGGTGCCGACCAAGTGTCTAAACGCGGGCGGAACCAAAAGCGAAACAGGAAGCAGGGGATGAGCAAGTGTGTCACTCACTCGCTGTTGGCTTCCCCGAGGACAGTGGCCCCAAGCTTGCACTCAGATCCCGCCTCTGTCCATGTGCTCCCTCCCTCCTACACTAGTCTAGTGCCTGCCTGCGAAAGAAATCTGTGTGTTTCTTCTGGATTCCAGCGAGATTACGCACATCGTTGGTCCAAGTGTTTTCAGCAATTCCATGTCTATGGTATTTCTGCGGATGCACTTAAGTGTTGATTTGACAGTCCCCTATGGTCAATTGCATGGTTAAATTGTTAGTAAAATGTTATGAAATAAATAAAAAAAAATTATACTAGTTCCACAATAACCTTGCCTGGAAATAAATATAGAACTTCAGACAATTGAAGAGGTTATGTGAAAATTCTTTCTTCTATAATGGCTCTCTTTATTACTTTTTAAAATTTTTGGATATACAAGAAAATTCAATGTAAACTAATTATTTTGAGATGAATTACTCTCAATGTGAAGAAAAGTTATTCATATCTCCAATTAGGATTCTACATAATTAGAACATGATAATAAAATTACATTCCCAAGTGCATCCCTATAAAATGATATTTAATTCTATCATTGCATCTAATCACAGTAATACTGGTAACAATTCTCTTGTAACAATTTTTTTCAAAATTAAAAATTATGGAAAAAAATAAACAATAAAAATCTTCAACTTTATATATCTCTACTTGAAGGGAGGGAGAAAAAAAAAAAAAAAAAAAAAAAAAAAAAAACTTTAAAGCATTGATGTATATAAAGGTTTCAGGTTTATATTTTTTAAATTACTATTTTATGTTTAGAATAATTATGGTTTGAATATTTGATAAGATTGTAGTTCTAATTATAAAATCAAAATATTATACATATTTAACAAATTCATATGTAATTTAATTAAATAAAAATAAATAGAATAGATGGAAATATGTTAGATACAAACAAGATCAATAAATAATCCTAAATATGTCACATGACTATATAATTTCTTTTAAGAAGTATTTTGACTTTAAATAGCTAATATATAAGCACCCTACAACTTGGATGTTTGGTCCATAAGCCTTATGGTTCTTTATAAACTTCTAGATGGCCATCTTCTTAGGTAATATATATAAAAACTACACTAAAAATATCTTTAGTCTTATCAATGATTTTCTTATAATTTAATCTTTGTTCAAGAGATTTAATCTATTTATACTTGGAGATAGCTATTTTAATACCTCCATACTTTAAAATATATTACTTCTTGATTTTCTTTCTTCATTGTTAGATTTACAAGTTTTTTATTTTTTTTATTTTTTTATTTTTTTAATACAAATTTATATAGATCTTTTTTTTAAAGTTTGAAAAGATTAATATTTGAATTACTAAAGCTTGATCTTTCTTAACAAAGAACTGACTACTCTTATTTCTTAAAAGGATCAAAGTACTTTAAAGATAGCAAATTATTTCTCCTTAATTTGATGATTTGTTTGCAATACAATTATTTTTGCTTGTGTAGAAATTTTTAAGTTATTATACTTGTTAATAGGACACTTTACTTAGTTAATTAAAGCCTTATCCACCTCAATTTAATCAAGTTAAGTCAATTAAATTAAATAAATTAATTCTTAATTAGATATTAACAATTGTATAGGTCTAATGATTAAAATATATAGATTTATGAGAGAATAAGTATATAGAAGTTAGATCTTATTCTTTATGTAATTTTAATTTTTTTAATAAATATAATTATTTTTTTAATTCTTAATTTAAAATAAGTTGGTTCTTTATTTATTTTTGAGTTCTTAAAAAATTCAGATTATATAATGAAAAGTAATACAAAGAAGAATGATTGTTAAATAGCCCAATTAACTAAGTAAGAGATTTGGTCTAATTAGATCCAAACAATAGGAAGGTCTTCATCAATAGAATTTAGATAGTAAAAGGTAGGTTAGAGATACTTAATCCATGCAAGAATCAAATGCTTGAGTTGGATAAGATTAGAACATGATAGTAAGTAGCCGCTAATAAAAAGATGGTTGGCTTAGGTGTCCAGTTCTTATGTGAGTTGAGTATCTCCAATCTACCTTATGTTAGTCTAGATCTCTAGATCCTATTGGTCTAGATCTCCTTCCTAGATTGGATATCTCTAATCTATTGTTTGGACCCTATTGGTTCAAATATCCTCATTGAGTTTAATTGGATTGGTTAACAAATATCTCGTAGAAATGTATTCAATAAATCTTTCTAAAATAAAAATATCTAATCTTTTATATATCTTTTTTTTACTATGACTTGATAAAGTATATAAGAGTCAATTTAAATTTAACTATTAAAAAAATATTCTTTATCTTAAATAGTAATATATATAGTATTAAAAAATAATCTGCTTTGTTAAAAATTGGCACTAAGTCAATCTCACATTTATGATTTATTTTATGTATTATCTCTTCATCTTGGCCCTAATTTATTTTTTTGCTTTAAAATGCCTTTTGGAATCTAATCTCTATTAGTATGCTTTATATATTTTTTAATACAATATCTAATTATTTAAATTTTTTTTAAACTCTTATTATCAAGTATTGATAAATTAAGTTGTTCAAGTCTATTTCTTTCATTTTTGTAGTAATTAAAATTTGCAACAAATGACAAATCATGATTTTCTTGCATAAAAAGTGTAGAAATACAACATTATCTTGTTATTCTAAGTTTGCTATTTTTTTTGTAATAAATTTTGCTATTAAATCTAAATTTTTTTTGAGTTGAATCTAAAGCTATTAGAAGTCTACTAAAATTATTAGCTTTAGTTTTTTTGGCCCATTTGTACTTATTATTTGATTATCAAACAATACAATTTTTATAAAAGACTTGCATTTTGTGCTATGTACTTGTTTTAATCTCTAGTTTGTTTTACTTGCTACTTCATGAGGTTCTTTTGGTTTTATATATAAATAAAAGACAATATTTTGGATCAATTTTCTACCATCATCAATATAGATTGTTATAAATTGTATTGGTCAAAATTGTATAACTTATTTCATTATTATGCCAAATCCTCTTTATACTTGGATTGTTCTCTAATTATATTTTTTATTCTAACCATTACAAATGATGTATTATTATTGAATAATATAGCTCTAAAAGATAGCAACTTATATCAATCTTAAAATCTTTATAATATTTTTTTATAGACTATAAATGTTGAAGCTTAATTATAATCAATTTTTATTTTTTTGAATTATTAAAATTAGGAAGTACAAACTAAATTTTGATCTATTGGAGTTATTTTAAAGGTTGTAGAAACTTTATGTTTTAATATGTTTTCAAGAGTCAATTGTATGAATTACTTATTGATATCTTCTATATATTTCAATTGACAACCTCTTATGATACATAAACCTATTTATACGGAATTACTATTAGAACATTTATGTCTTTATTTTCTTTAATATTGCACTATGACAAACCATTGGAATTAGTAACTTCATGTTTATTATTTGTTTTTTTTACTTAGACTTGTCATTTGCCCTATTTAGAAATTATATTCACTCTCTTAATTATTGACAAAGCAACCTTATAAGTTTAGTTATTATATTAAATATTAAACCGATAATTTTTATCTAGTACAATAAATTGCTTCTACTTGTTAGTGACTAAGGCTTGTCAATCTTTAATTTTATAAGATGTTTTTAAAAAATATCAACATTTACCTAGAAGATTGTTATCATTAATTATTATTATTATTATTATATTTTGTCTAACTAGATTAATTACTTATACTTCTAGATTCTATCTGATTTTAAACTAGTAGCAAAACACAACTTATAATTACAAATTTTATTATTATTGAAATTAATTCCCAAAATTTACCTAATACTACTGCAAAATCTTGTAAAGCAACTTTGAAAAACTTATTGAATAAACTTTCTAAAATAATCTATGTAAGGATTTTAATGATTTCAATAATATCTTGTTATAGTGGCATTTAATTGAACATTACTCTCCCCCTTTCTATGAACACCTTTGTGTGGGGAGATAGTCTGCCCTCCTCTGTACGTCCCCACCATTACACGCTTTGAGAAAGAAGGCATTTGCTAAACCCTAACCTGATCTTACAACTAGTACTAATGATTCTTGGGAATTATTTTCAATAAGTTCTTGGGAATTATTTCCAATAAGTTCTTGGGAATTATCTTCATTGTCTATGCTGCTATGTATGCAGAATGGTAACACACTACCTGTGATTGTTCCACTGCAAATTTTATCATAATTTGAAAGCGTAAACAAACGATATAACAACCCCGCAAAACCCAACTCGCGTGGCGCCACCGTTAACTCAAGTTTACTTTTGAGTATATTGAAGATTCTCGGTTTGATCGTCGCACTTCTACAGGGTACCTAGCATCTGTCCAGGAGGCATAACAAACACGCAGACGGTTGGAATGACACATGATTACAGAAGAAAAATAGTGTCAATCGAAGGTTTTAAGAAACCGATCCACTACTGAATGCACCTGAGCTGTTAAACAGGGGCAATTGACTTCCAAGGGTCGACAAACATTATCATCTCTACTCTCTGAAATTATTCAAACTTGTTTTTTGGTGTGAAGATATGAAGTCACGATAGATGACAGTCAAAACCTTTTAAGCACAACGTCACAAGCTGAAGCCCGAGATTAATTTCCATGACCGTGACAACCATTACCTGAGACATTGAATTCGGACACAATGTCAGGTAATTACAACTGAGACACCGAACCTGCTGTTACAAAAAGGAATGGACTCTTCCAGATCATTTTCAAACGGAATGCAAGTTCAAAACAATAATCAAATCTGCAAGGGAACTGCAGGGACACTGAGTTCTGTGATTGTCAAGTGATTCCACAACGTCTTTCCCGCATGAGGAACACGAACCTCATACTTGTGGAGCTGCAACCCCAAAGCAGGTAGAGTACTGCTTTTTTCACAGAGAAGCTCTGGAGTATCAGACAGTGAAGATAGAGATCGTATTTCTTGACGTGGGAATTGGTCCATTGACCTGCAAAGTGTTCTGAAATGGGCCAGCCGCACCTACATTAAAGCTTGCTGACGGTGAGCTGGTCCCATCCATATGCATCAAGCTTCTGTACCCCACCAAATCCTCTTCTAACCCGATTGTACCCATGTTGAAATGGTCATCCCTGTTGTGAAATTATTCGGCGCAGCTGCCATGACGCCATTCGCATCATACATATCATTCAGCTTCCTCACATTCGACACTCCAATATTTTCACCTGTAATTATACTTCGGTTCTCTAATGGGTCGAAGTCGGGCCTTGAACCCAGCTTCCATTCTGATGCTTGAGGATGTCGAAAACCTCCGAACTGCTTACTTCTTGTCTGCAATGACGCCCCTGGATTCGCGAAAGCTTCGCGAATGGCTCTATCACAATCAGAGCTTCCTCGAAAAGCATTGTCCTCTCTTGAAATTCGATGACGCGTCGTCAATTGCTGACCAGAACAATTTGCTAAGTTTTGAACGAAAGACTCAGTCTCACGTTCTGGGAGTTTGAGCGTTGGCTGGTTTCTGTAGACCGTTGGCTGACTTTGAAAGACGTACGATTTCTTGCAATTCTTGCAATTGCTCCCTGCAGAGATTGTACACCGGAATGGTTATCCGGATCAATTGCGGATTGGTTCACGTTTATGTAGAGAGGTGGGCTGAAAGAACATCTAGAGAGCGATCCTTTTTCAGTGTGCCTGCTGTCGACCGAATTGTTGGCGCTGTTATGAAATTTGTGGGCATCATGGTTATGGTAAGCTGAAATGCTTGCGTTTCCACCTGGCCGCTGCTCGTGCTCGTGCCCTTGCAGACCAGATTGGCATTTGAAGGAAGAAGGCACTGCAAGTCTTCCGCATTCTCGTACGGCATTGTTGAGTAGGTTGTCACGAAAGCACCGGCGCGCTGCCTCCTCTGCATCCTGCTCCCAAGAGAAACGTTTAGGATCCAGAAACATACCCACTATTGTTTGTACTTGTAACGCTCGTCGTTGGATGAGAACGAGCTAAAGAAGTCGAGGAGTTACCTGGTTTCCAGTAGGGCCGGAGCATGCCATGGTGCCCACAAACAGATGGGCGATGGGCTGGTGGGTGACAGGATCTATACCCATGTCACACAGCTTCTTCTTTAATCGAGTGTTCCAGCGATTCTTGACATTATTGTCAGTTCGCCCTGGCAGTTGCGCCGCTATCAACGACCATCTACCAATTTAGTATTCATGCACCGCTGCATATTCAGTCACCTGTGCATTCTGAGGTTTAGAAACTGACACACCAAAATTTCAACGACCCGAGTCAAATGGGATAGCAATCGACAACAAAAGTACTTGTGGATCTAACATCAGGAGAAAAAATAGAGAAGTGGTTCGGCAACAGCTGAAACCTGCTTCCATACGAGGCGTGAAGTTTGACAATGAGATCCTCCTCTTCCTCAGAAAAGCTGCCGTGTCGAATGTTAGGTCGCAGATAATTGGTCCAGCGTAGTCGACAGCTTTTCCCGCACCGTTGCAACCCTGAGAGCATCATTAACAGGAGAGGATTGAAAATGTGGGAAAGGCTCAGCATGGAAGTATCAGAATCGTGCACACATTGGTATGCATGTATGGGATTGTGGCAGATAATACAGTCCAATCGTACCTGCTTTCTTCCCGACACTGCGCCAGTCTCCTGTGCCGTAGGCTTCCACGTACTTGTGAAGTCTTTCGTCTTCATCTGCTTCCCACGCTCCTTTGCGAAAATCTTTATCATTTGGACACTTTTTAAGCAGTCTTGGCATGTTTGCTATCGGGATATTTCTAAAAATCAACCCTTAATTTTGAAAAGGAACGGCACGCTGCAGTGGGAGCCAGAAAGACGAAATACCAATTCAACTAACACGTTGCTTGGTGGCAGTCGTATACCTACAACTCACTGATGCAAACCAAATACTCACATTGGAAGTTGTTACCAGTTAATGGCCATCGTGTTCTGGAATGATATTGGGATCAAACGCCCAGCTGCTGCGCTCAAAGAGCAACGCTGGCGATTTTCTCGTTGTAAGAACTCATCTGGTCAGACAGTAGCAATCGCCACCAGCTGCACGGTGGATTCTCGTGCCAATTCGCCGAGACGAGGCGAGGTACCTGGGTGGCAATGTTTAAGCTGCTGGACTAGCTGGGACACTGAATAAAAGCATAAGAGAGTTGGGAAGAAGAAGAACGTTCAGGACGTCGGATTCAAAATAGACTCCAGGAGGATTCGACGCTTTGCAAGCAAGTTCCAAGCGGTACATAAGAGCACTGACCAGCTAATTAGGGACACCCGAGCTGGCTGAAATGCCTAGTGGGGGGCATCCGGCAATTGGCAATTCTCACATAGTGATGGCAGACGGGTTCAGAAGTCGGAGCAGGAAGGAATGGAGCATCCGAAACGAAGAGGATGGCGGAATTCACGTAAATGATGGGATGAAGACGGGAGAGAACGACAGTGCAAGAGCCATGCAGCTGTGAAGGGATCGAAATAAAGACAGCCAGAGTCCGTCTCCTCCGCTGCGGAGGGCAATAAAGTGGAAGGAATTGTAATATGAGAATAATGATAAAAAATGGGGAAGAGGGTGGGCTGAATTGACATTGGTATCCGACACTCCACCTGCCAGCACTGTGCCTGCACAAGCTGGTCGACCAGACCAAACGGGCCCGGAGTGGGCAACGGCGCCCTTGCCCAAGTGCGGCGCTGCTGGAGAACCCCCACCTCCGTCCCCCTCCCCCCCAAACCCTTGTCTCCTCTCCTCTCACGTGCATGGAACAGAACAGTGCCTCCTGCCATGGCCTATCCCCCACCCTCTCCACTACATGACTTTGTTATGCAGTTCTTGGTCTTTTTTTCTTTCACTCCACCCCAAGCACTTTTAATTACCTCACCCATTTTTTGATAAGAAAAACAGTATTTCCAAGTCATATATATACTGATTGAGTAGGGAAAATAAAACAAAACAAAACTAAACAAAAAACTTGTAACTAATGGCCAAAGATATTACATTTTAAATTTGTGATTAATCTAAAATAACTTTGACAATTCTTAAAGAACCCTATATATATATATATATATATATATTAAAACTTAAAACTTAAAAAAATTCAAAAGTTAAGTTATTACAAATCATTTTTACAAAGGTTAGTATTTTTATTTGTTTGTCACTACAAACAAATCCAAGTATACTTCTAAATAATTATGCAAAAAACTTAAATTAATAATTAATTGGACTAAATTAAAAAATCTTAAATTTTATTTTTCAAGTTTATATTTTTATTTTTTATTTTTTTATTTTTTTACTTTTATTTTTATTTTTTTTGAAGTTTCAATTTTGTGTTCATAATCAACTTTAAGATACAACCTTTGATTCTTAATAAATTTCCCATTAATAAAGTCGGGCTGCAGAAAGGAATATTTCAAGCACGTTTTTTTATATTAAGGCATCTATTGGTAGCTCTAAATCAGTAACATTTATTATTACAATTTTTATTTATAAATTTTTTTACTAATACCATAATGTGATTTTTATATTTTCATTATTTCTGTAATTCAAACAAAGTCTTATAACATATTAGTAGATGCTATAGTAATATGTTCTATGGATTTTGTTTTAGATTTCTATGATAGAAAAGTTTCACATGACCTAAATTGTAAGTCAATGAAAAAAACGAAAAAAAGAAAAAGAATTGATTGTGTAAAGAAAGCCATTACAAAAAATAAATAAATAAATAAATGATATGATTTTATTTTTAAAATGATAATACATTTACAAACAAAAATAAAAATAAAAATAAATAGGAAGAATTAGTATGTTTAACACATTAATAAAAATATAATGAAGGTAATAATAATAATAATAATAATAATCATCATCATCATAATAATAGTTTAAAAACACTATTATTTATTATTTTTTAAAATTAGCAATACTATAAAATATTTTTATTTTTATTTTTATTTTTGATTGTAGATTTTTATTTTTACACTATTGCTAATAAAATTCTAAAAATAATAAATAATAAATTATACTTTAATTAAATTTTTGGTAATAAATAATTTTACATGATTTTATTTGTTTGAACTATCTTACTACAGTTTAACATGAATCTATTAGAATCTACAATTATATTTATATAACAAACAATGTAATGTTATAGCATATGTCCATTGATTTTATTTCTAAAATATTCTTATATAATTCAATTTAACTAACATAATAGAATATAAGTATTTTATTTATAATATTGACAAATGATAGATTAGATTTTAGTAATGTTATGTATTAAAACATTAATCTATTGTTTTTATTATTGCTAGATGGTTATTTTAAGATTTAAATATAGCAAGCAATTAAAAAAAATTAAAAAAACAAGCATTGTTGAATATTTCTTTAAAAATTATATAAATTATTTTTAATTAATTATATATATATATATATATATATATATATTATAAAATTTACTGATATTATTAAAATTAAAAAGACATGATTTAAAGCATTAATAGAAATCTAAGCTAATTTAGGCATTTAAGATTAATTCAAGTCCTTTTGGTCTAGATCATGTATATGGTGGACCAATTTTATTTTAACAACTTTACATATTCCACATGATATAATAGAATTGATTTAATAATATTTTACATAAAATATTATTATTTATAAAATCATTTAAGAAAAATAATATGCAACAATAAATATGTAGATTATTTCAAAAGTTTATAGCATTATTGCAAAAATTATAGGTATAAAATTTTAAATATATATAAAAGTTGTTATTAATGGAGAAAAAAATTATATAAGAGAGATTATTTTATTGGTAAATAAAAAATAAAATAATAGGAAGCTAATACAAAATTTTAATATATAAAAATAAGTTTGGGAAATAATCAATTAATATGAAAGTATTATGAAAATATAGGATGTAGTTGGTTGAAGCCTTCTCATGAAATTGCTGATTTGAAAGGCCTTTAATAAATTGAAGTCCCTTCTACAACTTTGAAATGTAATTGTAAAATATTACATTTATATGTATGAAAAATAAAATAAAATAAAATAATATTCATAAACATGTTAAGAAAATACAATTAAACTAGTTAAATTATATATGAATATATATATATATATATATATATATTGTCAATTTTACAATCATTACATCTTCATGTATTAATGATATGCACAATGCTTACGATAAGCAATCACCTTGTAAATACTCTGATATCAAGATTGAGATTTCATACATACATACATACACACATACATACATACATCTGTACATGAACAAATGACAGCTGTATTGGCTTGCAGACAAATGAATTGATAATGTGAACATCATACCACTCCTGGGCACCAACGGAAGAAATACTCAGTGGCCAATTCCATGTCTGAAGAGCAGCAATAAACCATGGGGCTGCGGAGGCAGGCTAGATAAAACTACAGCACTGCCCAGAAAGAAAATGGCTGTCCCTACTGCTGCTGCTTCTTCTTCTTCTTCTTATTATTATTATCATCATTATACTCTCCTACACCTGCATCTGGGGTACCGTGTGGGCTTGGCCACACGGAGAATGTGCATGGAATCATCTAGTGTATTTCCTAGTCTCTCTCCCTCAATATTTATATATATATATATATATCTTTGAGACCAGAGGTGTTTTCAGAGAAGAAAACAAATCTGGGGCATACTCCCTGTAGTGCAGGACATGATTAAAACTAGGGGAAATATGATCATTCTGGCAATAGAAGTAGTAACAACAATAGCAGTACGAGAGTAGTGTGGAGAATAGTGTAGGAGATGTGAGAGAGAAAGACGCACACACACACACAGAGGGAGAGGGAGAGGGAGAAAGAGAGCCAGGAGAGGAGAGAGTAGAAGAATCTGACCAGGAGAGAGAGAGGAATAGGAGGAGTAGGGTGGGGATAAGGTTGGGGGCCGACAACTGAAGTGGAATGGAGAGCTTTAAAGAGTCGTGGGGGCTGCCCAACTCGCCGGCCTCCGTTGCTCCTCCCCCTCCCCCCTCCCCAATGCTTGCATGAATGATGCATGCGCTTCTCTCGGGGCCCTTTCCCCCTCTTGCACGTCTCCTCTTCGCCTGATTTCACCCCGACCTCGCTCTCTCCCCTCTCCTGCCGTCTCCTTGGTAGCCCATGACGCTACAGCATCTCCCGCTTGTGCAGAGTCTGCTTCACTCTACTTTCATGGCTGTGCCACAACATGCTTCCATGTGTTTACATCATGGTCAGAGACTTGTGCATCCCATCAGTCCCCTCTTTCCCTGCTTCATGCTTATTTGTCCCACTTGCTTAGTTGCTAGCTGTTCCATCATTCCCCAGTGACCAATTGTACCCCAGCCATGTTCGGACGTAGGTCTTGTCATGTTACTGCTCATGCCAGCGATGGGCTGGTCCATGAGTTGCAGCTGCAGCAGCGATTCGGTCACTCCCTTGAATCCATGCCCTACCAGGTGGGTCAGAGGCCTGAATCAAATGGTCTAGCAAGGTGCATAATTTTTTGCTGTAAGATTCTTCATAACCAGGAAAAGAACGATCTTGTCGTCTTCTGCTCATTTCGGCGATCTTTGTTCTTGGGACTTGAGCAGGTTGCGTTATTGATGGGGCTCACCAGGAGGAGGAAAAGACGCAATCACGTCCGTCCTGCAACAGTTGCTTCAGAGAGGAATAAGAAAAGTTTGACACCAGTGCCACTAATCCGAAAAGATCACTCATGGGGGGTACGTTGCGTTTCAATGCATCGAAACTAATTTGACAAAATTCACGCGAATGTTTTGAATGCTGCCGAAATTTCTCCCCTGTGGTGTATGCTTACTACAATAATTTTACCAAGTACCTATTGCAAAATTGTGGATGGGGAAGAGGGAGGTAGGCTGCCTACTTATAAAGTGTCACAAATTATGATAATCAGGGTAAGAAGTTGAGAAAGAAGACGAACACCCCAGCATTTCTGGTAGCGACGGTGAGTGGTTGTACATGAATATGTCGAGAGGCCATTAAGCCCATTGTCTATGTCTCTTTAACTCACCAAACGAACTTGTCTTGTCGGAAGGTGGTTTGAGGACATAGGAGTACTCTTCCCATCTCTGGTTCCTTTCCTGCACTGCTTTGAATTATGCACCTCGAAATGAACATGCCTACCGACAAATTTCCTGAGATTCTAAACCTGACCGTTCATATGTTCTTGTACGTCCGGGTTTTACGAAGGTTTTGCTGAATTCGCCTACTGGAGCCCTGGATGCGCATGAGTATTCAGAACTATATTAAATATCTCAACACCGATTTTGCAGCACCAGGTGGCCGTAGCTGGCAAGAGCCCTACTTTCGCGGAAGCTTTTGCTGGGAGCTCACTCGAGAAGGAAGGAGCAAGAACCGAAAGCTGGATAGCTGGGCAAGAGCAGCTCAAATGTTACAGCAGAAGGAAATTCCAACAACTACGTGTGCCAGCAGCAGCAGCATCTCCAGAGGTACTCAATTATGGCTTTCCTTGGTCAATTCATCTCTGAGTAGCTCATCTTGGTCACTAGCCCTTGTTTCTCCTGCAATGTCTTATGGGAGCGCCTTGACATCCAGTGAAAGGAGAGTTTCAGGAGGTATCAACGTCTCTACGTCTTAACGACGCAAAGAGTAAGACGGAGCGTGCGATGAAAAATATTTACAGTATCTAGGCGGAGATCTAGAGGCTCTGCTAATGTTGCAACAATCTCAGCCTACTTGGGCGAGGAGCATAATTTCTCCGTTGTGCAAAAATTACTGATGACAATCACATTGATCCTGTGCATAGGAAGTCTGCGAGGAGAATGCATGCCAGGAAAACACTTGCCAAGAGAATGTTCGCATAGGGAATTTCAGCGCAGGGTTTTGCGAAGAATTTGGGCAGTTCGGCTGCGAGGAGCGTCCCAAGTCACCACCTTCATCGAAGACGCCGACATTGAAAGGGCTGCGTTCCATCAGGAGGAGACGAGACAAACCTCTTCAGTCATTGCCACAGATTTTGAAAGAGACCAGCAGGGAAGGCGGTGGGGAAAAAGACACACCCCCAAACCCACAAATGAGGCGGCCTCAACGGCGAAGGAGGGAGAACGCCAGATACTCCAAGGACTGTTTTCGACAAACTGACACAGCTGAGTATGATTGGGATATTTTCTACCCCGAATTGCCATTCGAGCGCACATTCCTCCACGGAAGTGGCATGCAACTTGGGGAGGTGGAGACGATCTCTAATTCCAAAGATGGAAACTCGTCGGATAGCTCAGCCCATGTTGAGAAGCCTGTCCCACTGAAATCTCAATTCAGAGACTCTCGAAGAACTCGAAAGACAAGGAAGATTTTGGGCGACGGGCCGTTCCTCGCCACTCCAATACTGAATGTGTTCCATGTACCACAACCAAAATCTGCCGTGCCAGTGCAACCCCCAGAGCTCGATGAGGTGTTCATATGTCCACAGACTCCAGACCCACTGCAGGAGAGCAATGGCGAATGCGAAGTTGATCGAAATCCCTCCTTGCAGAACGAGAGTGCTCTCGACGATGACAGTTGCTGGACCCCATCTAGTAAGTCAGAGCGCAGCATTCCTCTGTCCTTGAGCATGCAATGCATGTGTAGGAACATTGACACCTCTGCCTGATTTCGTGGCAAATCCTGGCCTTAGAGAGCTTTCTGATGTATTCGAAGCCAGTTGAGCAAGATCTGAATTGCTGTTGCTGCAGAGTGTGATGTGGCCAGGAACGTGCATACGCGCTTGCAGGTATCACGATCTCGGCAAGGGGTCCATGACAGAACGCAACTCCACTTGGTTGTGGAGCTTTCAGGATCTCCAACTATCAAATCGGTCAAGGTAAGAAAGAAGCGCATCCGACCTCGGGTGAAACAACCCAAGAAAGTGAAAATTTCCAAGTCCCCCAAGATTCCCAAGGTTTCGAAAGCGTCCAAACGAAATAGTAAGTGCAGCAGTAGCAGGTGGTTTGGTTTCGCAGGTTTTTATATCGTCGTGTCTGGTAAAATCGTGAAAATTACAAATGCTCTTCTCTGATTTGGTTCTAGAGCTTGCTTGCACAGTGAGTACATTGAGCACCTGTGCAGATGCTTTCCCGAGCGGAACCTTGGAGCACAACGATGCAACTGCGAACCCTAAGGAAGCTAAGGCTTTACGTAAGCCGCCACGGATAAATGAAAGAGTGTTTTCGAGCTCACCAGAAGATTCGACTTTGACCCCCGTTGTTGAAGTTCCAAACATTGATAGGCTCGTAGATGAAGCCCTTGTCAACTACTACGCTAGTAATGAGGGCGAAATTTGCACACAGTTGCCAATGGTGGGGGCATCAAGGGGGGCGACCAATAGGCATGAGTGCACAGTTGATATTGAAAAAATTTGTGCGCAATCCGCCACTGCACAGATGGGAGAGTCCAACCTCGGATTGAAATATCAATCGGCCTCTGAAATCGCTACCGAGGAGATCCGTGTAGGATCAGATGACCAGCAGACATTGAATCGCCCGGTGATTCGATGCATTCCTAACTTCGGCGATGTTCCCGTTCCATCAGGCTCTTGGATGGAAGAAGACCCTCCCTCCACACCACGCGCAAATGCATTGATTGTCCACCCAGCCAATGTCCTCAATTCGCCTTCTTTCGCTCTAGAAGAGGAAAGCTGTGAGGATAGTTTAGACAGTGAAGAAGAGCAAACAGGCCCAAGTTCGAAACGGCGAAAGGGGCCGATCTTGACACGACGAACGCGGCGATCGCTTCTGCCAGTGGTGGAAGCTGAATTGAATGATCTTGCACCACTTCGTATTGCAGCTCCCGTGACCCCAGCTCATTTTTCAATCTTTGAAATGTCGGAGACACAAAAGAAGCAGCATGTCTGGGCCTTGTGCAAGGATCAGCAATACTCAGAAGATCCCATTGGTCTTGTCAAGAAGTTGACGACAGGAGCGCCGAAGCATCTGCTAGAGGCTGAGACATGCGAGTTGATGAAGGATGTCGTGGAGAAGATTTTTGCTCCAGAGGACACTCCTACCCAGCAAGTCTACAGTCGACGAAGAACGGCCGTGCACTTTCCGCAACCACTAAACTCAAGAAAATCTGCTGCAGAAGACGAGCTCCAACTTGTGGTGTATGGGCAGAAGTCGAGAGAAATGGTTTCGTATCGGGGCATGAGACCCAAAGTCAAGTGTAAGCCAAAAGTGTTCTTAGACGAGGTGACTATCAAGACCTTCGAAAGATTGCTGCTGCAAGGCGGTGAGGCGAGTGACGCCGACCGAACGGATGAGAATTGGGCGGAGCAAAGGCAGTTGTGGGGTGGTCGCGCTCACAGTTTTAATGCTGTCATGCGCGATGTTCAAGGTTAGCATCATTCTCTTGCTCCAGGTTCTTAAAAGCGTCACGGATAAGACATTGTGGGTTTGAATCCTGATGTGGTGGTATGTGTTTTGTGTTGGACCTGGTCCTGGCTTTGCAGGAGATCGAACATTCTCGAAATGGGGGGGTTCGGTACTGGACTCTGTCGTTGGGGTATTCCTGACGCAGAATGTCTCAGATTTTCTCTCCAGGTACGACCTCACAACACGTATTACAGAAGCTCGTGTTTGGTCAAACTTCGCATCAACCATTGAATTGCGAGTGTGCATTAAACTCTACTTTCACCTTTCGAGTATATTATCAGCTGCTGCATAATTGTAGTAACGTCACTTTATGAACCTTTTCAATCTTTGTTGTCTCGGCAACATTTATTATGGTGACAATGGATCGCTGCGATTCTGTTGCAGCAATGCTTTCATGGAGTTATGTGCCCACTTTCCAGTTCGTAGAGATGCTACTACTGGGTCATGCGTGGCTTCGAGGGAGCAGTCCCCACTATCTAAGGAAATGTCAAGGGAATGCCCAGCAGAGACACCAGACCTCTATTTGAGCACTTCACTTAAGGCAGAAGCGAGAGCTGAAGGGTCTACTGCAGGTATTGATGAGCCTCAACAAGAGACAGCAGGAAAGCAGGATGATAGAGGACAAGTGATCACCGAGGTATGCGTGACGAAGACACTAGACACACTCTTAAAAGAGCCACAGGAGGCAAAGGACATCCTTGTAGATCTGCCCACAAGGGATGCTGGGCACAGAGGTCTGGATGTCTCAGACCCTTACAGGCTTTCTGATGGCGACGGAGGTATCGAAGCGCTTAGCAGAAGCATTGCTATTGATGATTTAGCGGTCGCACTAGAAACAGTACATATACAATCCTCTGCAGTCCCTGAAGGCTGCTGTTCCGTCATGGAAATGGCCGCTACCAACGGACTTGCTCCTGGTGAGCACGTAACAGATGATGCCGACAACTCGTCTAGACCACTAGCCACAAAGATCGTTTCAGAAATGCCCGCAGATAACAGGGTGCACGAAAGCATTGGTACTGAGCCTGGGACCCAAGGGCCTACTCAAGACGTTGGTGAGAAGCACCACTCAAGTGAACAGGGATGTCTCGTTGGAAATGACGGAAAGTTCGATTCTGGAAAACATTTTTTGAGGGGTTTCTCGGTGCTGCAGGATAAATTCAAACTCTCTTTGGAGGAGGATCTGACACCAGATAGGTCGGAGAAACTTCTTGCAACCGCACTCAGACATATCTTGGGCAAGTCGATTACAGCACGAGAAGCTGCGGTTGTCAAAGAGCCATTGAAGATAGAGAAGCGCAGAAAGCTCAAGAGTAGCAAAAAATCTAGGCATGTATCAAAAATATCAGTCAAGGAGCTTACGGGGGGACAGCGCGCAACTTATGAACACGGCTTTAATTACAAATTGAATGCAGAGATGAAGACAACATGGGAAGCTCTTCGAGCGAAAGTTTTGTCAGATAATTTTGAAAAGGATTTCTCCATGTCAGACTCTGTGGATTGGGAGGCAGTGCGACTTGCCGATGTGGCGGTAGTAGCGGATCTTATCAAGGAGCGAGGAATGAACAACATCCTGAGCGGAAGAATCAAGGCACACCTCTATGTACTCTTTGCCGACTTTGTCTTTCTTGCTGATCGTGTGTCTCATTAGTGAAATTTCTTAAATAAATTCTAATATTTTTTATTGCGTCCTGGCAGTCACTACTAGATAGGATTTATCGTGATCAGGATGGAAGCCTTGACCTTGAATGGATTCGAAAACTCTCTCCTATCGATTCTCAGTAAGCTTGCGACCCCTCGCTCATGTTGCGCGTTGTGCTTTGAGAAAGAACATTTTAGAGTCAACACTCTTAACTTCTGCATTTTGTTGGATGTGTGCATAGAAACTTCCTGATAAATGTGCGTGGCTTGGGGATTAAAAGCGTTGAATGCATACGGTTACTCACGCTGCATCACCCCTCATTTCCTGTAATGCATGAATCCTTCGTATACATTCACAGCACAGCACATTCTTTTTAGGTGTTGTCTTCATGATTATGATGCTGGTAAATACTTCAGTTGCTCCATATTTTGTTGCAGAAAGAGGTTAGATCTGGGCTCGACAAATCCGCTATGACTGCAAATGCAGTGTAGTGGATTGTAAATGTGGTATTCGCAGCTGTGCTTATCAGAAGTCGGAAGTAGTGAGGTGCTTTGACTAATTTGTACACAGGTGGACACGAACGTGGGCCGTATCCTAGTTCGCCTGGGTTGGGTGCCATTGGAGCCACTTCCCGAGGAAATTCGGCTGCATCTTCTTGAAATGTAAGCTTGGAGCAATGTATGCATCTCTTTGCAAGGCAGTACTAAGTTTGTCTTTTACTGGTGACCTATTGGTGGCCTTTTATCAGCGTCAAGTGTGCAATTTATTTGTTAGCAACTTGCCTAAAAGATCTGCTGTTTAGTCAACTGTGGTCCACGTTTTCCTTCGATTTGTGGAAACTTTTGATCTTCTCTCATCTTGTTTCTGGTAATCTCAGGTACCCTGTACAAGAACAGATTCAGAAATATATATGGCCCCGACTTTGTACACTTGACCAGCAGACACTGTATGTATGAATGTATCCCTTATGCAACTGTAGAGAGCCAGTTTTAAAGTGTTTCGTTAGAGGCCCGTTAAATTGAAATAGGTCCAGTGCGTTGCTGATTAATTTTGGTTTGATTTTTCAGGTACGAATTCCATTATCAATTAATTACCTTCGGAAAGGTAGTTTGAATCTCATTATTAAGACTCAAATGCACAGCCTTCATACAATACATACTTCAGAACCCTTAGAGCAATCATTGTTTTCACTGCAGACGTGGCCTGGAGCAGCAGCATTGAGATCATTCTGGTGAAAAGCTGGGCAGAGTCCTCTTGAGAAAAAAGTTTGTTCATAGGGGTTGATTTTCAAGTGAATAAATGTATTTGTGGCAGGTATTTTGTACCAAGAGCAAGCCTAATTGCAGCGCATGTCCCATGCGAGGTCAATGTAAACATTTCGAAAGCGCAGTCAGTAGGTATGGTTGTACTTCTTTCGTCCCTCTTGCATATCTTTTTCTCTTTTTTGATGTAAGGTGAATTCATGGTATTACTCGAATTTATGTTGCAAGGTCATAGGCTAGAGTGGTTTTCATAAGTTGTGGTTCAGTTTGTTGGACATTGTTTGTTGAGTTTCACATTTACAAACTTGATGTGCATTTCTATGGTGTGCCCAATTTGTATGAGTTTCAACGCTTGTCTTGCTTGTGACAGTTCAAGGTCACTTCTTCAGGGATCAGAAAAAGCATCCAATCACTCAATGCAACAGATTGTGCCTTTAATACCAAGACATTCGATGCAACATGTGGAAGAAACACCTGGTCTGCTAACGAGTGGAGAGGCTGATGGACCATTTAAAGGAGCATGCATCCCTATTGTAGAAGAGCCTTGCTCACCTGAACCGAATCATGTGCAGGATATTGAAGATGAGGGTATCATCACAAATTATAACAACAGTTTTGTACTTCAAGAATTAAACCGTAATGCAAAACTGTCTACTTCTGATATTGCTGCGGTTTCTGGATTTTGCGAAGATGGGGTGTATATGCATTTGAGTTTGAACGGCACACTTACTCAGAATATGTGTTTAGAAGAAGGAAAGGAAGCAGGAGAAGATGGTGATGACAATGAAGAAATGTGTTGTAAGCGAGTTGCCTTGAAGTCCGCACTTCTTGAAGCGGAGGTCACTATTACGGAAGAATGTGATCCACAATTAGTGAGCCAAGAGTTGGCTTATCCCCCTTCTCAGGAGCTTGTCTTGTTGCCCCCTTATGCTGCATCCTTCCCTGCTCCTCTTCTCAAGAGTGTTCAACGATTGCGCACAATCCACTATGTGTAAGATTCACTTCACAGGCAGTTTCTCTCGGATTTTGAAATCGAACAGAATGTTGAGGTTCGTTACACTGTTCA
The DNA here is from genome assembly GCA_036785485.1 of Physcomitrellopsis africana. NCBI lineage: Eukaryota > Viridiplantae > Streptophyta > Bryopsida > Funariales > Funariaceae > Physcomitrellopsis > Physcomitrellopsis africana. Next base: position 13,673 of record JAWRVF010001540.1, on the reverse strand, counting down.
ATTAGGCTTTTTAGCCCTTATACACTTCAATCTCGTTGACTGCAGCTATGAATTGCCAGATCATCATCCCCTTCTTCACCAGGCAAAGGTAAGATGACTCCTTTCAATATTACACGTGCTTAATTAATATTCTGCTGGATAAGGGCCCCGCATCTGCGGTATTAAAAAGTTTGAGCCTCAAACACCATTAGTTCAGAATTTCCAAAGCTGTGAAGGACATAAATCTTTCATTTTAGTTTGGTTTTTTAGATGAGAAAATTTTGCAGAATTTAAAACATTTTCCGCCGACTTTTTTCAATAAAATGTGTGTTAAATTATCACTTGTAGTTGAAGTTACATGTGTGGGTATGGTGTGGCTCAGATGGACAAAAGAGACTCGGACGATCCGTGCTTGTACCTGCTTGCCATTTGGAATGCAGGTTAACCTTCGAATTTTTTTCAGTGTTCCATCCTTCCGATTGAGCTCTTCAGCCCAAGTTGCCTGCTTTTGTGAACAAGATATTCACTTATAAAATGTGAGCTAATTCTGTTGAGATTATATTCAAGCATGGACTAATGACGTTGATATCAATGTAGATGAGGTGCCAGCTGCCATGCCCAAAATTAGCGATGATGATGCAAGCAACCCATTTGCTAGTTGCAACTCAGGGCAAGAAGTCCCGGGAACAATTCTTGTAGGATCCATCTTGCCTTTGTTGCCCTTATAAAACTTCACGTAACCTCACTTCTTTGATAGAATATTGTTTTTCGAAACTACTGCAGGACTGAAAACTTGTTTTAAACGAGTCCTTAACTAGTGTCACTACGGGAGCAGGTGCCGTGCAGAACTGCCAACAAAGGCTCTTTTCCTTTGAATGGAACATATTTTCAAGTTAATGAGGTATGCATACTTGTCCCGGACCAGTCAAGTTTCAATGCAATGTATTGGGCAAGTTTGATAAAAGTTGATTCATCCAGGTTCTCTTCTGCAGGTGTTTGCAGATCATGCGAGTAGCCATGACCCACTGCGAGTTTCCCGAACTTTAATGTGGAACTTGAAGCGCAAATTTGTTTACTTTGGCACCTCTGTGACCAGCATATTCAGAGGTTAGCGGGAGTTAACAAATGTCTCCCAATTTACACTCGTTGCATTGGTTTAGTTCTACAAAAGTGAGGTTATTTGCTTCCTTAAAAAGGGATCTGACACGGGATGGTGTTGAATCAGACATGTCTCAAGGAGAAATCCAATGTTGCTTCAAGAAAGGTGAGTTGAAGTCTCAGGATGCTGCATTTTCTCACTTCGACGAAGAACCTGTGTAGTCCAATCATGTAGGATTTTGCGGCCGGTTACGAGCAATAGCATCCGAGTGTCTGGCGGATTTGAGAAACTTTTTAGGCCCCCTAGTGGGTATTCTATACCTATCATTATTTGTTTCTTCTTGGCAATTGTACAGGATACGTATGCGTGAGAGCATTTGATCAAGCCACAAGGAAACCGAAGCCTCTCGCACCCAGGCTGCACCAATCAGCAGCTAAAATTGTGGCAGCCCGTACTGAGGCTCAGAGATCAGGAAGACGGGCAAGCACATCAAGACACATCAAGGTTCAGGAGTAGTGGCTACCACAATCCATGTGGAAAGCAATACAATTTTGTTGATTTCACTAGCATTGCTGCCTCCTTCGTTGCGAGCCAGATTCATGAGTTCTGAGATGCTCCTCTCGTAGGTGGCTTGGCATACAGTGTGGAGTACGTCTCCAACAAAGTAACTTGCTCTCGAAACACACTGTATGTGTGAGAAAGACTTGCTCACTTGCTTGTACAGTTTGATAACTATTGGACACTAAGTGTTACCCGTCGTAGGTCCAAATTTTCTATTTCTCAGAACTATGCCTGTGCTCATTGGAGCATATCACACCCAGGTTTGGGAAAACACTGCGTACCTTTTGATTTCATTCGATTTCAGGGTCAAAGGAGCAACTGATGCTATCGGCGTGTGAAATCACCTTTCACATCATAGCTTGGAACGCGTCTAGGGTAACACAAGAAATGGTTTCTCCAGGAAACTATCCAGGCAGTAGTTTCGATAACGTATTCACAGCGACACCTACGGTGGATATTTCCAAGGTTGGATGGAATTGTTGTGAACGTTGTTCACTTTTTTTTCATTAATTATGTTCGTCAACAGTTTTATATTTCTCAGATCAGAGCACACAATTTATAAAAATTGCATTCAAGACCTTTTACATCATCACGTGCAAAGTGATCAATAGCTTCGTACATTTCCACCATTGACGTATCAGATTTGCCATGTATAACTCGAACAAGTCAATAAATCAACTCTGGAATACACATAGACGTATGATTATTCTTCACTCCCCCTTCGTTAGCAAACACCTAAAACCCCAAAGCAGCTTCCGGGTTGATTCGGAAGGTTCGTGCTAAAAACTTTCATGCGTTGACAAAACTACAAGGTAAGATAACACTACACTTCTAGAACACCTGTCGAAGAGGGGAATCAAGAAAATAATTGCATCGTAAAGGCCATGTGCATACAGATAAACGATATACTTAAATACAGGCTTTAGACCACAAATTTCCTACCAAAAATAATGGATGAGAACACACAACAAGAGGATGCTACAGATCGAAGATTGAACGGACAGAAATTGGTTTTAGATTCCTATATCGCAGATATCACGTTACTTATCACCAAACCAGTTATTTAAGCAACCATCTGCAGCACCAATATGTGAACAGGTGCTTTTGTGAACTCGAAAATTGGCAGGGAGAAAAAGAAAATTGACTAAACAGCATGAACCTAGAACTTCTCAGCTAGACGACTGGACACAGCTCTGAGCTTCGAGTAGACTTTCCCTGCAGGAGAACCCAGAATCAAACTGCACAAGGCATCCCTCGACACTCGAATATTAGCAAAGGAGCCTAGTATATGTATTCTAGTATCAGCTATGACTATGCGAGTGCGAGTGGAGTTCTCAATAGCGAATTTCGTCTTGCCACCCTTTCCAGACAACCTGCCGATGGCACGAGACAGATGTTCACCTTTCAACGTCTTCACATCCTTGATCTCGAAGGATTCCACGTAAAGGTCATCCAGCCTTAGAAGTGCAATTGCGTCTTGTATATCAAACCCCAAGATGAACGCGTGTACAAAATCAGCACACTTCTGAATGGAACCGGTATCGGGCGTATCTCGTCTGGTCTTTAGCTCAACCTTGCGGGCCTGCACGCGACCACATGAGTAAGGGGTCAGCATTGCACACTACAGCGCGAGGTTAGCAAATATCAAAGAAAGAGAAAACCCTAACATGACGACAAGGCAACAGGTCACGTCCCAACCCAAACAAAACCCTAAAAGACGAACAAACCTTCAAGTTCATCCGAATGTCAATCTTCATTTGCTCGAATACAGGTGCGTAAATCTCCATCCAATGTTCTTTAAGCGGCGTAAATCGATGCGTCGGCACGAACACCTTCCGAAACTCGAACTTGCCTCCATTCATTTCATGCGCCGACAAAGCCCCAAATTTTGGTTTCGGCGGTGGCACAAAATCCAGAGCCGGCGCAACATACCCCTGCTCATCATTCACAGCCATGGGCTGCACTTCACTCATATCGTTCACAGGCTCCGCCATAGCTGCAGAACAACTAAGTGCCGCTCGCACGCTCCCAAAAAACCAACACCACCACCGCTACCTCCGCCACCACCCCCAACTCCACCCTAAATTAGGATCAGAGCTTCCAGACTCATTCCACCGCGCAATTTAATCTGAACTGAAGCACCTGACCCAACAAGGACCGTGCGAGAGGCTTAAACGAAAACACAAGACGAGAGGCAAGGGATGTGCAAGACAGAGACCACGGGCATCACCAGTGCTGGGCACAGATATTAGTGATGCGCCCCGCGAGCAGGGGTGGCGACGCCGCGAAAGAACCTCCATGCGTGGACAGCGCCCCTTCTCATACCCATGCTCAGGGTTGCCCCACCCCCACCCCCCTCCCTGGGTGCCAGTGTGAACACCCTCCCCCTGCACTGAGGGGAAATCCCCCTCCTGGAGACTTTAAAGTAAAAGTATGACCCCCCCCTTAAAAAAAACTGGAAATGGCTAGGTGGCTAGGCTCTTGCAGGCAGGCAGTTAAGCATGGCCCGGAAGAGCAGCTTATTGTTGTTGCCTTTGTGTGCAGTTGCTGGCCTGCTGCATCACCCTCGCTTCCCCTCGCTTCCCCACCTCCTCCTCCTCCTCCTCGCTCCTGTTTGCTCTCTTCTCTCCCTTTCATTCCTATTAGTTTCTGTTCTCTTTTGTTTCTCTGCCCGTTTCTTTGCTCGCTGCTCTGACTTGAGGGGGCAGGATTGTTCTTCTCAATGCTGTTCCTGCCCATCTACATTACCGCACACAGTTATCCAGTGAAAGCTTTTTGCTGTGGTGCGAACCTTATTACGCCAACCTTCCTTATCTTTCGATCATGTTGTGGAAGTGCTCAGTTTCTGAGTAGTGATTGATTGATTTTTATCTTATCGCTGATTCATTCAAATCTGACATTCTACAGAAAAAAATGAGAAACTGATATGTTTTTGATTTGAAAAGCTGGAATTGAGCTCTTGCAGTTTAAATTGCAACATCTTCCCACGACGGTTGGACAGTTTCAGTGTGTCAGAAAATCCTCTCCATACTTTTCCTGAAACGAAGAAGTCCCCCAAGAAACACAACCGCCTCTTTCAAGCAGTCAGAGTTCGCTATCCACTTCTTTCTGAATCTCCTTTAGCCGCTCTCGTACCTAGCATTGAACAAGGGCTTTTCGATGGAGGCATTCCCATTAACTCATTGAGTACGATATTTGGATGCTGCGCATGGGAAAATTCAATTTCAGTTTTAGTTCATCAACTCATAGGATTGAGATCAAGAGAGAGAGAGAGAGAGAGAGAGAGAGAGAGCGAGAGATTAGACCACCCATTCACAGACAATCGGAATTCACAACCATTTCAAACCCAGGTTCAGCTTCAAGAGCAGGACGCGAAAACGCAATGGAACGGTGCCTAAAATACCCTCCAAGCAAATTTCTGGCAAATGTTGGATTCATATTTTGGAGTGCAATTCTGCTTGCACCATGTGCAGATGCAACTGCGTCCGCTGTCGAAAACCCCCTTGCTGAAACGCATGACCACGAGAGGAGACCTCGTCCCTGGAGCACAAGCGGAACGTACACTGCACACACGAACTTTGAGGAGCACTTTGCAAGTAAGCGACGACTAGCGGGGCTGGTTGCTCCAAAGCCGCTGGTACTGCCCTACCACAATGGACCCACATTGTCTGGCATGAACAACGTTACCAAGCTGTACGTTATCTTTTATGGCGCCTTCACCAGGCTCCAGCGCCACACTGTGCGGCGCTTCTTCAGGTCGTTGGCGCCACCGCGGCACAGGGCTCGTGCAAGCATCCCCACCGTGGCTAAATGGTGGGAAATCACCAAAGAATATCAGGATGTGTATGGCGAGTCCGTCGCGCAGCTACTCATTCCCAGCGGAGAGATTCAAGACAAAAGCTACTCTCGGGGCAGGATACTTGACCAAAGAGACATCGAAGCCTTACTATTGAACTCCCTCACATCCTTTCACATCAGTGCGAGATCTCTCTACATCGTTCTGACATCCTCGGATGTAGAAATTGCGGGATTCTGTAAAGAGGCATGCGGCCAGCATGCTTATCTGTACCCTTCTAGTGCCACGGGCGGCCAGATGCTGCCATATGTGTGGGTTGGCGATGCGTCAACGCAGTGTCCAGGACTCTGTTGCTGGCCGTTTGCCAATCTCAACTACACATTCATGGAAAACTCCCAAGATGAACCGCTACTGCCGCCCAGTGGTGAAGTTGGGGTAGACGGGATGGTAATCAATCTGGCCAAACTCATTGCAGGAGCGGCCACAGATCCATACCAAAATGCATACTACCAGGGCGACGCCGCGGCTCCGGTGGAAGCAGCTGAGGCATGCAGTGGCATCTTTGGTAGTGGTGCCTACGCCGGATACCCGGGTAGTCTCATGAAGGACCCCGTCACTGGCTCCAGCTTCAACTCGTTTGGCTTTCGTGGAGAGAAGTTCCTGGTACCATGGATGTGGAATCCCAAAACTTTCACATGTGCCGGCCAAAGTTAACCGACCACGAACTCACTGCAATTCGACTTGAATCTAGCATGTTGAGGAGGATCTGATCTCATCACATACTCAAGGGTGTCTGAGGAAACCATGCAACAACGCAGCACCCATTCCACATTACATGTGAACCAAGGTTGTCGGTACCTAATAATCATGCGCACGATGTACTAGATCTTGGACTGGCTACGTATGGTGTCTACGGAGAGTTGTAAACAGTTAAAATTACTTCGCCTGGTCAGAGTGCTTGGACACGCTTGCCTGTATCTATCGCACTGCATGATAGGAAGACATGTTCAGTGTCACCAACTCATCCTGAATCACCTGAGTGATCACACCGCAATGTTTTTTGCCACTTTTAGACGCCTCTGAGGCATAGTTTCTGTCAGAAAAAGAGAATGATAACTGGGTAGCACCCTAAGGCACCCCAAGGCTTCTACATGTTGAAAATCTTTGGGATTGTTGAAACATAGAAACATTTCGATGCAAATTTCTTAGCATGCAAATTTCTGCCCAATAGCTTGGGATGTTCTCATTCAGCAATCCCTGAGTTTCTCCTTCATGGAATGTTTGCGGGTATAAGCACCAAACAAAGTGTGAAGCAATAAAAATAAAACATTGTGCAACAGATGCTTCTATTTCTTTCTTTTTTCTTTCTTTTTTCTTTCTTCGTTTTCTAAGAACTCACTGATTTTGCTCGCTGTCTTGCAAGTCTTTCATCCTGTCTCATGGATACAAAATTACTTTGCATTCAAGTCGCAGGAATCACGAATGCATACGTTCAACCCAGCAAGTTCTCACCCCAAATTGCATCTTGAGAGGGATACCAAGAGTAAATACATTCAATCCTTGCAGGAGTTCAAATGTAACATAGTTTATCCAAACCAATCTTTGAAATATTCACATTTTTAACAATTCCAGTTAAGATATTTATAAACTAAGCTTCACAATGTAATTACAAAAAAACATACCATACAAACTATTATATGAAAACCTTACTAATGTTTTGATTATAATCTTAAGACTAAAATCTCACACTTGGTTGAATAAATATTTTAAAATAATTAGTTTAGTTTACACAACTAGGCAATAACAAAATTTGTCAATGACTCTTTACATAATATAAATAGCTATATCTCTTCTTTGTATATTATAATTATTGATAATTCTTTTGTTAATACAATATTTTTTAAATTAGAAATAAAACAGATATGCAAACATTGTTGTAATATTTTCTATAATATATTTATTTTATTTTGTTTTTATTTAAGATTACATTCTATTTAACAGTATAATAATCCAGTGGTATTTAGTTTAAAACATGGCTCATTTTAGAAAAATATAGAATTTAGAATATAACAAACATATTGTTATAATATTTATATATTATATAGTCCATAGGCTCATGCTTTAGACTAAAAAAGCTTTTAAAGTTAAATTAGATAGATTAATTTAATTTTTGTATAACTGAAATTTCAATTTAAATTTTATAATGAATAAAAATCTATATGAGTGACTTGATCAAAATTATATTAAAATGTAACTTTAGACCTAAATACTAGAGACTCTACTACAGTTTTGTCTAATTGATTTTAAATAGAGATCAAATGTATTTGCTTCAAAAAAATTATAGTAGTTAAAATTAGAAATATATATAATCATTTTGGTTTCATATAAGAATTAAAAACTTGACTATTTTAAAAAACAGAAAAATTAAAAATAATTGCAAATCTACCAAAGTGACTAATAAAACACATTGTTATAAATAATGTTGTATCTTAACCTAATATTGCCTTGGACATTACACTCTAAAGGTACTTTTGTATTTTGTCATGTAATTCCATGCAAGAATACAACATATAAATGTATATCCTAAAAAATATATTTTACTTGTGTCAAAATCAATTCCTATAGAGTTTGGACATAAGTTTTATTGATGGCCATGACAAAGAAAATGCACAATAAAAATTATTTTTGATGTAATGAATAAGATAAAATTAATTTTTATACAAATTAAGATAAATACTATTATAAAAAAAATATAATTAAATTTCTCCCCAAATAGTGTCTTTATCTTAAATATTTGTAAATTTATCTTTCAATAGTAAATTTGGTTTTATAACACAAATAGTTTTTTAAATCTAAATTATAAAGCATCATCATTGAAATATCAATTTTTAGCACAAAATTATGTAAAGGCTTTTTAATAACTTTACACAAATTAAAATATATTATTACAATGGAATTTCTATTTTCTTAATTAGCAATATATTTAACAATTTGGAACATGATAAATTTCTCTAATGATAAATAAAATAATATATTATTTATTAATAAATTTTGATTATTACAAATTATTAAAATATCATTCTTTCTTTAAAAAAAAAAACTTTGTTATAGAATCAAATGCTCTTGCAATCATTAATATATATATATATATATATATATATATATAAAATATGACTAAAAATCCTATTATTTCTTAAAAAAATTAAGTTTACTAGATAATATAGACAATCTTTGTTTTTTATTGCTTCAAGTTTATTCTCATCCAATACAAAGAGCCAATTTTTAAAAATATATTTTTTAAATTTTTCATAAATTTTATTAACTATTAAAATTTATATATGCCATTTAACAGTATATTAGTTATATGTTAGCAAATTTAAAAATATTTTTTAGATAACAATAGAACTTTTAAATATGATAAATATATAATCAATAAATAATTCATTTGGATTTTTAAAATTATATATATATATATATATATATATATTTCTAAAAATATATTTATTTATAATATAAGATTAATTTTAGACAATCAAGCTCATTCAAATTATTATATGTACTAGATTTGTCAAATTGCATGTATTATATATAAATTTTGCATCTAATTTAATTAGAATATTAAAGCATATATGTATTTTTTGTCCCTTTTTTAACAACAACATTGACATGTTATACAAAAATCAGCCTAAGAATGCACTAGACATTTGGCTATGGAAGAATTGATGTCCTCTTCAAGTTGAATTTATAACCCAATACAATACATAAGGTATTTAGAAATACCTTTTTGGCAATCTTAAACAACTTAAATAAGCTTCCAATTCTCTTAAGTACATCCTATCAACCTTTAAAAAATCCTAAATATATCTTATTGTATTCTAAAAAATACCAAATAAATCTTAAATAATCCTTAATAATCCTAATTAAATCCTAAAAAAATCTTTATGAATCCAAAAAATCTTAAAGAAATCTTAAAGAAATCATAAAGAAATCCTAACAAAATTCTAATAATCTTAAATAAATCTTAATTGAATCCTAATTAAATCTTAAATAAATCCTAATAAAACCTAATTAAATCATATTTTAATCCTAAATAAATCCTAATAAACCTTAATCAATCATAAATAAATCTTAACAAATCCTAAAAAAATCCTAAGTGAACCTTAATCAAATCCTAAAGAAAATTTAACTCTTGATAATTACTAAATTTACCATTAATCATGATTCAAATTTTACACACTTTTCAATCTCTTAGATGAAAATTAGCACATAAAGTTTGAAGGAGATTAAATTTATAAATTAGAAAAAAAACTTTTAATTTGCTCGAGTGTTGGTCGTCTTCCTTCTCCAATCTTGATGTCAATCTTCTAGCATCAAAAGCTATTTTTTTCACTATTTACTTGCTCTTAAAATTTATAAAAATATTAAAAATTAAATCAACTATCATCTTATAAAAAATCACTTCAATCCAACTAGCAAGTTGCTCAAAAATATAGAACCTCTTACTTACTTTTTAAATCCAATTTTTAAAATCCTAATCTACTTGAATTTCAATAATCTTTTATCCAACCATCTAATTAAGTTAAATTTTACAAAATACATTCAATACAACTATATTAACAAATCCACAAAGGTTGAATTATAGATCTATTATAAAAAGCACACAATTCTCTAAAATATAAACCTCTTTTTATTTCACAAAAATTAAAATCACATAAAACAATCTTAATTTTACAAAGCTCTAACAAAGTCATTATGTACTTAAATCACCCAAAACCAATGCTCAAAGAAACCTTATCAAGTTTGCCTTCAATTTTACTCTTTGATCAACAAAAAAACCCTACATTTGTTGTAGGTGCATGGTTTTGTGCCTGAGGATTTGATTTCAACCTTGGTTCACAACCAATCCTCTTTGGATATCAATCTAAGATTTTTTTAGATAATTTATTCTAAATGCTATTCTTTATTTTCACATAAAGATGCCCACAATATTATTTTTACTAATATATTTTATTTTGTCTTGTTTATGGTCCTATAAGATAAGTAAAAGCCTTTTTTATAAAAATACAATATTAACACTAAATTTTTTATTACTTCCCTATTTTTTACTTATATTTTCTAAATTAATTTATTACTATATTTTGAATTAAGATCTTCTATAATATAATCTTTCTTTTTTTTCTTTCACCCAATAGTTATGTTATAACACAAAAATCCTTTAATTTTTAAAGAAATAAGAAGGAGAAAAATATTAATATTTGATCAAATGTCCATTAAAAGAAGATTTTTTTAAAAATATTGTTTTGATACTTCCAAGGCTATTAATAAAATATATCCTAAATTTTTTATAGATTGGAAGCTTCTACAATAGTATAACATATATTATATTTGTTTCTATTATTATTTTTATTATTTTATTTTTTTATTCTACAAACTTGAACAAAAAAAAACAAAAAAATCTACAAACTTATTCATTAGAATTTTTATGAATTAATTGATTTTTATAAAAATTATTAAAATTGATAGATTATGCTAACAAATTATAATCTTAGAAATTTTTATTTAGGACTTTTAGCATTACACTTAACTATCATATTCTATAGATATCAATATTTATTTCAAAAGAATCTTTAAGTCTCTTATATTGTAAGAAAATTTCATAGTCATTTAATAGATATTTTTTATTTATATTCCAAAATATTCTAAGATCTATTAGTATTTTGTATATTAAAATAATAACTAAAAGATTATATATATATATAATAATAATTATTAATATATTTTTTGCTTATATATATATATATATATATATATATTTGTTATTATAAAATCTAAGAATTATACTCACTACCTCAAAAATTATATCTGTAATGTTATTAATTATATAAAGTTATTAAAATAAAATAAAATCTCTTATAATTATAAAAATAATTTGTAAAAAATACTTCTTATTTTTAAATAGAATTAAAAATGATTAACATCCAATTTTTTAACTTCTTTGATTTAATTGCTAATTCTATCTTCTAACAATTCAAATAAATTACTTTATAAAATCTACATAAGTGACTTTTTTAGCATTATGCATTAACTTATTTTCCTTGGAATATTATTTGAGAATTTTTTTTACTCCAATTCACTAAAACTTATAATATTTTTAGGATAAATATTGGAATTAATTACTACTAATTTTTAGTTTGGAAATTTTATTTTTAGCTCTAAAATAGGGAGAAGTTCATTAACCACTTTAAAACTAAAAGTATACTATGTTGTATTTGATATTAAAACATACTAAATACTAATATCTTACTTGATTTTTAATTTTAATTTTTTAATTATACTCTTTATAAATATATTTAGATAAATATTTTTATAATATATATATATATATATATATATATTGGATATTGTTAATGCCACCACAATTTTTGTTCTTGCCACCATAGTTTTTGTTATTGTCACCATAGTTTTTATTATTGCCACCACAATTTGCTATCCACCACAATTTGCTATCCACCACATGTCACTATAGCTATTACCAGTGCCACCATAACCTACCACCACAACTTGCCACCCACTCGATATATTTCTTTAGTTTTTTTAATTCCAATCAAAAATTATATTAATATTTATAATATATTTTAAAAAAAAATCATATAGATAATATATTTAATTTTAATTAAAAATAAAAAAGAATAACTTGAGATAATAATAACAAAAATTATAGTAATATGCAATGGATAGCAAATTCTGGTAGCAAAATAAAATTATGGTGGCACTAGCAACACCTTATATATATATATATATATATATGTATAACTGTTGTATTGTATATCAACAAAAGTTGTACAAAGAATAGAGCTTATTATATTTTCTATTAATTATGCATGTACAAGAAGATTTTAATACTACATAGCTTATGAACAATAAGATTTTAGTGCTACATAGCTTATGAATAAAAAGATTTGTAATTGTTTTATATGCCATTAGATACAAATTTAAATTTGGTATTATTTTCTTTTTGAAGCCATTATATTAAAGTTTATTGGTGTAAAACATTAATGATCACTACTAAAAGGCAATAAGATGTGCAAATAAGTTAAATTTTTATAAAAATTTTATATCCTGTAATTTTTCAACCACATCTTCCAATGCTCTAGTTTCTAATTCCTAAAGGATAGAAAAAAAATCAAATTTAAAGATTTAACTTTCTTTATTTAATATATTATTTGTTTATTTTAAAAATATTATATATATATATATATATATATATATATATATAATTTGGCCAAGTTGGACTATAAGTAGAAATTTATTAATCAAGGTAGTTTTTTTTTTAAAAAAAAATATATAAAAATAATGCATCTTAGTATAATAATACCATTTGCCAATGACTTCTTTTAAAAGGTAAAGGACGAATAAACTTTTAGTCAACCTACATTGGACCAACATCACTAGATTGATTGCATCTTAAAGTCTTTATTACAAATCAAATCTAAATTATTTTGATTATATTGCACAATTTTCAGGTATATTTTTTCAATAAATTTATTTATATGTATAATATATTATCATGATTTTTTATTTATTTATTTTTGCATAAAATTTTGATAATTTTCTTTATAGAATATTAATATATATGCATAAAATTTCATTTAAGTAACTCTTTTAGAATCATATCTTTAAAAATCTAAGATAATGTTCTTATAAAAGTACTTCTATTATTTCTATCTCTAACTAAAATTATTCTTACTTTTCTTCTATTGACATATAATAATATTATGTATAATATTATCAAAGTTCAAATAGCCAAATCTAAAAATATATATATATATATATATATATATTTCTTGAATTGCAATATAAAAAATTATACATATAGGTTATAAGTATGTAATATATTTTGTGTTTATTTATTTAAATTCTCTAAATTAATTATCTTATATAATATAAATAATAAATAAAAACAGATATTTTATTTAAAATTATTTTAAAAGAAAAAAATCATAAATATAAATATATTTTAAAATTTCAAAATTTTAAATTATAAAACATATTGTTATTCTAGTTCTACATACACCACTAAGAAAAATTCAAATTCTCACTTGCAATATAAAAGAAAGATATCTATTTAATTGTATAACTTATTTTACATGCAATAAGTTATACCTTACACAAAGTATCTATCTACAACAACCAATTTTGGCAATTGCGTTTATATTAAATATTTTTCTTAATTTCCTA